>LBNU01034981.1:12912-94391 GCA_014162995.1 Artemisia annua
AAAAAAAAAAAAAAAAAAAAAAAAAAAAAAAAAAAAAAAAAAAAAAAAAAAAAAAAAAAAAAAAAAAAACTCTCCTTGTGTACTACTGATCTTAACCGTGTTAATATTAATGCTTTTACGGATGAAGATGTACAAAATGTTTAAGTTCGACGAAAAGCTTGTTTTTACATTCGTAATTATATCCAAAACTGTTGGTTTTGTAAGTTTTTTCATATCAACTTTTACACTGCGTAACTTATTATAAATTTATAGGGATATTTGTATTAGTTTCATATAATCAATATATTTGTTTTAATCTCAGTGCATAGAAACAAAGTGGTTGTACGTAGGGAATGAGATATATGTACAAGAGGATGGTTTGAGCTTGATTGCTACACAAGTAGGGAAACCTATTATGCTTGATTCTTTTACAAGTTCTATGTGTGTCGATTCATGGGGACGTATTAGTTTTGCCCGTGCTTTAGTTGAATTAAGCGCGGATTCAGAACTAAAAAGCCGGGTTAAAATGGCTATTCCATATGAAGAAGGTAATGGTTTTACTACTGAAATTATTAATATCGAATATGAATGGAAACCTACTCATTGTGGTGAATGTAAAAATTTTGGACATGCTTTGATTGAATGCCCAAATCGTGTTAAGGAGGTTGTTCGTAGTAATACTAATGTAGCTGTAAAGGCTTCTGAAGCTTCTGCTACTTTGGAAAAGACGGATGATGGTTTCATTGGGGTAGTGAATCGTAAGAGTAAGGGGAAAAATGTGGTTGCTCCTTCTCGGCCTATTGGGGGTGTTCAGCTTAATAAGCCTAAACCAAAATTTTGGAGGCCTGTCCCGAAGAAGCCAGTTGCTACAAAGGAGAAAGTCATTAATGAGGTAAGTACGAGTGAAAATAGTATTGCTACATCGAACCCATTTGATGCTCTAGCTATGGCTGATACTGATGATAATGGTATTCCTTATCCAACAACTGTTCCTCATAAGGGTGGGGCTGAGGTTGGTAGTACGAAGGACACTAAAGTGGCTGAAGTAGTTGCTAGTTCTCCTAAGGGTGGAAATGAAAGTACTACTCCTATTGTTGAGAAAATTAGCAAGATTGAAAAGCTAATTATTGAAGGGAAGGTTACTCTTGTGGATGATGATGGTAAACCTCTTAAAAAGGTTGATTCTTCTAATAAGATGGGTAACCCATTCTCTAAGGTTGGCAATGTGGTAGTTTCTGACAGCGATGATGATGAAGTTTTTGATGATCACATTGGGACGTTGTATTCGGGAAGTGGAGGTAAGGAGCAGAGTCTTTATAAGCAATGGAAAGCGGATACGGGTGACGGTAACAATTATAATGATGATGATTTTGGCCTCTCTCCTGCACAATTAAAGGCTGCTGGAATTCAAGATTTTTGTCTTAACTAGGTGGTTTTATATTTTTTGCATAAAATTTCTGATGTATCTTATTTTATGCTGGTTTTGGGTTGGTGGTCTTGTTGGTTGTAGCTAGTTGTCATTTATGGCGTGTCATAAATGATTTAGTGGTTGTGTCAAGCGATTGTTTGCGGTTAATGTGGTACCTCAGCCACATTCCATTGTACTTAAACGTTTTTTTGGAGTAATATATTTTACCGGGTGAATTACCCTTTACCCAAAAAAAGAGATATATGTACACCAACCCCATTATTACACATGCAAATTTCCTTAATTTCTATGTCAAACTTGCCTGCCACTTCCACATTAACCACCACTAGATAAACTAATTTCATAACCTAATTTTTTCTCAAAAAAATTATGTCAACTTTGATACTGTATATTAATAGAAGATGAGAATATATAAAAGGTATGATTAAAATAATAAAAGGGAGCGTGGCAAAAAGCTTTATTTTCTTCCTAAATGACCTAAAAGCTGCTTTTTCATACAACAAATTCTATCTTCAAAAGGTGCCCAAAATCCAAATCTAACCATCTTTATCCCCTTCTTTTGAACCGTTGCTATATGTGTTTCATGTTTCTTGTTTCCACTAGTTTCTCACCTTCACCTTGATTTGATGTAGATAATAAGACCCATGTAGGATTTATATCAATAAATAAGATTTGATTCTCTCTAGGTGTTCTGTGAAACATGTAGTATTTCCTATCAAGGATACATAACTTCCACCTCTCTCAATTATGCATCTCTCTTATTTACTGTGCTGTCTTCTTTCTATCTCTCTCTTCATCATTATTGTCATAAATCCTTCTCTTTATATGTTTGAGTAGGTTGTGTGCTTTCTGTCATGTGTTTTGATCTATATTCCTTTCATGTAGTACTCTTCATCTTTTTTTTATCATGAGGGTTTAATAAAGGTTTCCCAACAGAGTTCTTTGGCATTCTGTCCACCTCTCCCTTTTTTATATGTGTCTTCTTTTGTGTTTGAGTGATTAGTGAGAAAAAAATAGAAGAAAGATGATAGTTTTCTTTGTGTGAGTGTGAAAGAGAGTAGGGTGCTATTGTGTGAAGAAAAAAGAAAGAACTAACAGAAATTTACCTTGTGTGAGATTAGGGTTTGGTGTGAAGAAGATGTGATAAAAGAAATAATAGAAAGAAAGACATCTTTATGTGTTGAGTGTGCTATTTGCTAGGGTTTAATGTCAAGAAGAAAAGAAGAAAAAAAAAGTATTGTGATTAACAAAAATAATAGAAAGAAGTCATATTCGTTGTGTTTGTGAGTGTGTTGTGTGTGTGATCGAGTGTGTGATTAATTAGGGTGGAGGTGGTCATACTGCCAACGGAGCTCTGTTGGTATCTCTTTGTAAAACTCTCTTGATGATATTACCTTCTTATCCTATCACAGTTCTC
This sequence comes from Artemisia annua, assembly GCA_014162995.1. Classification (NCBI taxonomy): domain Eukaryota; kingdom Viridiplantae; phylum Streptophyta; class Magnoliopsida; order Asterales; family Asteraceae; genus Artemisia; species Artemisia annua. Next base: position 15,738 of record LBNU01034981.1, read on the forward strand.
TTGTCACAAACACAAAAAGAAAAACAGGTACATTAACAAGATCTTCCATTTTCATCTTGATGTTTCTAGTTGTGTAAGATATGCTTTTGTTACTTTGACTTGTATTCACTTGAAATCTTCCAAAAATATGCATGCTTCTTGACTTTTGTGGGTGTTTTTTGATCTTGATTTAACATGTTTCCTGTCTTTTGTGTGTTTTGTTTGTGAGGTTATTATGCTTTTGTTTCTTTGACTTCATACATTCACATGAAATCTTTAACTATTCTGGCATGCTTGTTTGACCTTTTTGTGTGTGTGTTTTTTTATCTTGATTCAAATGGCTTCTATCGTTGGCTGAGCGAAACTATATGCTGTTGTTTCTTTGACATCATAGGCTATTACTTGATATCTTCAGAAAATCATGCATGCTTAAGTGATCTTTGTTGGTGTTTTTAGTGTTTTGTGATATGAAAATTGACAGGTATTCCTAAATGGTATCCCATCTTTTCTCTTCTTAGAGATTAGGCTTTTGGTTCTTGATTTCCAGGGACGGAACTAGGGGATTCCTGCACGTGCCCGTGACCCTATGGAATTTTTTCGATGTAGTGTTACTTTTTGAAAAAAACATCAATTTTTTCTAAATGCATCTTAAATACACCCAATCCATCAAAATGTGTTTCTTTATTTAGTCCTAGTTCCGTCTTCCTATATTCACCTAAAATATTATTGCGTTCTTGTTTGACCTCTATGCTTGTGTTATTTTTGAGGTTGATATGCTTCTTTTGTTTCTTTGACTTCTTAAAATCTACACTATAAATCATGCATGCTTGTTTGACCTTTGTTGGTGTAATTATGCTCTACAGTTAATTTTACCTATATGCTTTTTTACCCTTGTCTTTTTAGTGTTTTTTAGTACTAGCTAATCGTAATGATTCATTGCAAAAAGAAGAGATCATCATCAAAAGCAAGCACAAACTTCTGTAAGTCCTACCCTTTGACTATTTTATCATTCAAGTAAAACCCTACTTTAAAAATAATCATTCACCTTCATGTAGATACCTTTGCTTGTATGTTTTCTACTTTTCTTATAACATCTTTGTGTGTAAAAAGGGTTATGATATTTGTAGATTTATAAAGAAAGAACATGAGAAAGATGACGAGTACTTTTTTTACCATTCATGATATGAATTTAATGGCATGCAGAAAAAAGGGGGTTGAAAATTATCAAATGTTTCATTATGCATGTCTGCCATGGTAGTATCATGACTTCAGATATTGAAAGCTGGCGTATATATGCATCCACTACTACATGATTGTACTTTTGTTTTTAAAGATTAATGTACCAACATTGATGATGCATATGTAACAAGAACAGGAGGGACAAAGAGGTAGGGCAAAGAGATATTGAACTTATTGATATACCACTAATATGCACTTATGATCTATTTGAAAACATCATGCTTTCTAATCGTACCCTGTGTCACCATAATAATTGCTCTCATATTTATAGGGTGCTTGGCATCGTTTTATTTATTTATTTATTTTTATTAAATTTAGATTTTTTGTAGTATACAACGTATAAGCGACTTTGTGGGTAATGAATTCCGATTGTTTATTTTTGCCATATCTAATTATTTGCTGGTGAAATAAGTAACTGATATTAACATGCATAATTACCTAAAAATGTATTTAACTTGTCATTTTTTTGTAGCCTTCTTATTTTTTCGTTATTATATGAATTTTGACTTTTGCATGTATTTTCGCTATTTTATTCATGTACAATTAATGACTATTTTGCCCTTTGTTGTCAATAGAGTTTTACAAAATAAAATAATAAATTAATCATTTTACATGATCAAATACACAAAAAGGTCAAAATTCAAAAGTTCGGGATACATAATAGCAAAAAAATAATAATAATAAATAAATAAAATAAAATAAAAAAAGAGCTACATACAATTAGAAAAAATGACAAGTTAGATATTTTTTAAGTAATTATCCAATATTAATACAAATGATTTTTCTAACTTTTGTCATAGGGGCACATGATAAAAAACAGTGACCATAAAAGAGGACTACCCAAACAAAAGTACACTTTTCAAATAAAAAATTGTCTTTTCTACATCTTTGTGTGGGTCATTAATTCTTTTTTATGGGTACATGCCTTCGTATCTTGTGCTCTTAGAGCGTAAGTTAGAAAACCCATAATACTAATACTTTTTTAATATTCTTTTAATTACTGATAGCATATAGGTGTTTGAGCCCAAATGGCTAAAACTCATATACTCGATACAAGCCCAAGACAAGCCGCAGGAGTAAAACCCATCATGTTTCGTCTGGGAAGCAAAGCGCATTTTAACTATTTTTCTTAAACGTTTTGACTTACATAACTTTACAAAACCTCACTACAAGTATATAAGGGTGATAAGATCTTATAAAACTCATACGCATATAGTACATGTCATATCATTTCTAAAACAACTTATTTATCTAGGTCTTGGTTAGGATTTTTGTTCATTGAATCACTTTATACTTTCCCGTTACATTACTTGCTCGAGGTGAGTTCTCGCAACCCTTTTTTACTCGTATTTTCCTTAGGGGAAAATGATACTCAAATGATATTTTAAATGCTTTTGTGTTGTGTTACATTTTCGTATTTTGGACAAGATGTGCGTTTAGATTGCAATATGTGCTTTTATAGTATGGATATAATTTGTGAATTGAACGCGCACAGCTGTTTAACTCCGAGTTAGAGCTGAATGATGAATTGATAGTACTATTTGGGTTGACACCCCTAGCTACCTTGCATTTCTATGTGGTTATAAACGAAGGGTAAATTTCATCTAGATCAAGTTATATATGTTTGTATGCAGTCATGAGGTTCAGTTGTTGCTAGCTTGTGATTTCGTTAAATGCTTGTATTTGCATATCCTACTCACTATTATCCTACAAGTTTTATATGCACAGCAACGCGGTTTACATTCTAAACCTACGAGCTCGTCAATTTTAAGTATTATTTTCAGGTGATCATCAGTAACATTTTTGAAGGCAATAGCATTAAAGTTATCCATTATCGTGTTAAATTGATGAAGATATTTTTCTAAGGACATTATTTTTAACAAATTAATATGTACCAACACCACAAACAAATGAATATGTACCACACATAAACAATTACCAAATTTAACATTATTCCATATAGAAATGAATTTATTTTCAGAAATAATTATGTTCATTGATTGCCTAAACATGTACCGCTATTTCATAAGTTACTTCTGATTATTTTAATTTGCATAGATGTTTTAGATATTCATGGAATCCCAAACACCCCTCAGACAAGAGTGTTACTAACGCGTTAAATAAAATCCAAATCAGATAAGTTACTTCAGATTATTTTAATTTGCAAATATCCAGCTAGTGTGATTGAACTTACATAATTAGTTTGTATGACACTTTTGTGGTTTATTCTGGTTAGGAATGTGGTTATATTATCATATCCCCAATTCTCCATTTATGTATAAATCTGTCTCAAGATTAAATGTATCATACTTTTAGAACTTAACATTGCTTTTCATGCAGATGTAATGTACTTTAACTACGAATACTAAAGTTCATATATATGTGTTTTTACGAGTTGGGATAATTACAACTCTTACTTAACATGTTTGATTTTAATTGGGATTAAGTCATACAATAGCAACGTATTTAATTTTCAGTTTTGTCCCATTTTGGTACGTGTATTTTTTTGTTACACTAATGTAACATTCTTTTCATAAGTGTTCCAATTTGGTACGTATATTTTTTTTTAACTTTGTTTAAGTTATAGGATAGCAATCTACTTTCCATAAGTGCTCCAATTTGATACGTGCACATACCAAATTGGAACACTTATGGAAAGTACAAATTGGAACACTTATTGAAAGTACATTGTTATTCTATAACTTAAACAAAGTTAAAGGAAAAAAAAACGTACCATAAAAGATTATTAATTAGGTACAACTTAAACAAAGTTAAAAAAAAATACACGTACCATTCTGAATATACGTTGTTCTTGTATTACTTAATCCCATTTAAATTGCATGTGTACCATAAAAGATTATTAGTTAGGTACAAAACCAAATCAATATGAAGTCGTATAATAGGTGAGTTGCAAGTGAATACTACACAAGTGTTAGTACAAAATTTTTGGCAATGGTCTCGGTGAGGGTTGCGGGGTGGGCTTCACCGCACGGTGAACACCGCCGCCGGTAACGCGGTGAGGCGCACGGTGAGCACCGTGCGTGAAGTCTTACCGATCGGTGAGGAGCAAATTTTCGAACGTTGCAAAGATGAAAGAGACGTTGGGAGGCAAAAAAAGAAGTGAGTGAAGGGTGAGGGGTGTGTTGCCAACAAAAAATGAATGAGGGAAGGGAAAAGTGAGGGGATGATGTGGCATAAGGGGATTGGGTGGAAGTGAGGGAAGGGAAATGGGGTGAGGGGTGTGTTGCCAACCCCCTAAGCGACTTTGTGGGTAATGAATTCCGATTGTTTATTTTTGCCATATCTAATTATTTGCCGGTGAAATAAGTAACTGATATTAACATGCATAATTACCTAAAAATGTATTTAACTTGTCATTTTTTTTGTAGCCTTCTTATTTTTTCGCTATTATATGAATTTTGACTTTTGCATATATTTTCGCTATTTTATTCATGTACAATTAATGACTATTTTGCCCTTTGTTGTCAATAGAGTTTTACAAAATAAAATAATAAATTAATCATTTTACATGATCAAATACATAAAAAGGTCAAAATTCAAAAGTTCGGGATACATAATAGCAAAAAAATAATAATAAATAAATAAAATAAAATAAAATAAAAAAAGGGCTACATACAATTAGAAAAAATGACAAGTTAGATATTTTTTAAGTAATTATCCAATATTAATACAAAGGATTTTTCTAACTTTTGTCATAGAGGCACATGATAAAAAAACAGTGACCATAAAAGAGGACTACCCAAACAAAAGTACACTTTTCAAATAAAAAATTGTCTTTTCTACACCTTTGCGTGGGTCATTAATTCTTTTTTATGGGTACATGCCTTCTTATCTTGTGCTCTTGGAGCGTAAGTTAGAAAACCCATAATACTAATACTTTTTTAATATTCTTTTAATTACTGATAGCATATAGGTGTTTGAGCCCAAATGGCTAAAACTCATATACTCGATACAAGCCCAAGACAAGCCGTAGGAGTAAAACCCATCACGTTTCGTCTGGGAAGCAAAGCGCATTTTAACTATTTTTCTTAAACGTTTTGACTTACATAACTTTACAAAACCTCACTACAAGTATATAAGGGTGATAAGATCTTATAAAACTCATATGCATATACTACATGTCATATCGTTTCTAAAACAACTTATTTATCTAGGTCTTGGTTAGGATTTTTGTTCATTGAATCACTTTATACTTTCCTGTTACATTACTTGCTCGAGGTGAGTTCTCACAACCCTTTTTTACTCGTATTTTCCTTAGGGGAAAATGATACTCAAATGATATTTTAAATGCTTTTATGTTGTGTTACATTTTCGTATTTTGGACAAGATGTGCGTTTAGATTGCAATATGTGCTTTTATAGTATGGATATAATTTGTGAATTGAACGCGCACAGCTGTTTAACTCCGGGTTAAAGCTGAATGATGAATTGGTAGTACTATTTGGGTTGACACCCCTAGCTACCTTGCATTTCTATGTGGTTATAAACGAAGGGTAAATTTCATCTAGATCAAGTTATATATGCATGTATGCAGTCATGAGGTTCAGTTGTTGCTAGCTTGTGATTTCGTTAAATGCTTGTATTTGCATATCCTACTCACTATTATCCTACAAGTTTTATATGCACAGCAATGCGGTTTACATTCTAAACCTGCGAGCTCATCAACTTTAACACTGTGTTCTCAAGATTAGTTTAGGAGTGAAAGGAAAAGAAAAGGAAAGAAACTAACATTTTTTTGTGTTCTCGAGATTTTTAACCAGCAGAAAGGAAAGGAAATGGGATGATAAGGAGGGAAATTTATAGGCTTTTTTGTCCCAAAAGTTTCCTCCCAGTTTTGGGCGGATTAGGAAAGAAATATAATTTTTAGCTCACTTTTTACCAGATTACCCCTCTTTTGCCTCCATTGATTATCTAGGTTGTCTTCAACATCTCCATGCCCTTCCACTATGTTCTCTCGTCTGCATCAAAATCGAACTCATCTGCTTAGAAATTGAACATCATAAACCTATTACAGCATAGTAATTGTACCGAAATAGAGACTGAATTTCTCCAATTTGATAGTTTGAGTTGCTTGAAGAATTCCGATTATGCTCCTCTGTAATTTTAGGTCATCGACCCAATTTTTGGGTATATATTAATTGTTCATGGGCTGCCATTTATATGTATTGGGCCAATTGATAATGGGCAATACTAACTTCTTGGACCATTGTTTTTGAAAAATTGAGCAATGTGTCTTGGTTGTTATTATTTTGAGGTTTGTTGCAGATTTGTTTGATAAAAGGGTATTCTCGTGAATGTGTATATTTTTTTGTCATTCCTTTTCATTCACTTCCTTCCAACTTGAGAACGCAAATAAATTTTGATGTTTCTTTCCATTTTCTTTCCTTTCTTTTCTACCATTTCCTTTCTTTTCCTTTTACTCCTAAACTAATCTCAAGAACATAGTGTAAGTATCATTTTCAGGTGATCATCAGTAACATTTTTGAAGGCAATAGCATTAATGTTATCCATTATCGTGTTAAATTGATGAAGATATCTTTCTAAGGACATTATTTTTAACAAATTAATATGTATCAACACCACAAACAAATGAATATGTACCGCACATAAACAATTACCAAATTTAACATTATTCCATAAAGAAATGAATTTATTTTCAGAAATAATTATGTTCATTGATTGCCTAAACATGTACCGCTATTTCATAAGTTACTTCTGATTATTTTAATTTGCATAGATGTTTTAGATATTCATGGAATCCCAAACACCCCTCAGACAAGAGTGTTACTAACGCGCTAAATAAAATCCAAATCAGATAAGTTACTTCTGATTATTTTAATTTGCAAATATCCTGCTAGTGTGATTGAACTTACATTAGTTTCAAACGTATGACACTTTTGTGGTTTATTCTGGTTAGGAATGTGGCTATATTATCATATCCCCAATTCTCCATTTATGTATAAATCTGTCTCAAGATTAAATGTATCATACTTGTAGAACTTAACATTGCTTTTCATGCAGATGTAATCTACTTTAACTACGAACACTAAAGCTCATATATGTGTTTTTACGAGTTGGGCTAATTACAACTCTTACTTAACATGTTTGATTTTAATTGGGATTAAGTCATATAATAGCAACGTACTTTCAGTTTTGTCCTATTTTGGTACGTGTACTTTTTTTGTTTCACTTAATGTAACGTACTTTTCATAAGTGTTCCAATTTGGTACGTGTATTTTTTTTTTTTTTTTTTTAAATTTGTTTATATTGATAGAATAGCAATGTACTTTCCATAAGTGTTCCAATTTTGTACGTGATCACGTACCAAAATTGGAAACATTATGGAAAGTACATTGCTATTCTACAAAAAAAAAAAAAAAAAAAAAAAAAAAAAATACACGTACCAAAAAATTGAAACACTTATGAAAAGTACGTTGCATTAAGTGGAACAAAAAAAATACACTTTCCAAAATGGAACATTTTAAAAAGTACATTGCTATTATTGTATGACTTAATCCCTTTTAAATTGCATGTGTAAGATATACCATAAAAGATTATTAGTTAGGTACAAAACCAAATCAATATGAAGACGTATAATAGGTGAGTTGCAAGTGAATACTACACAAGGGTTATACATTATGCTTTGCTTGAAAGCTACCCCCTTCCCTTCTCGATTAAATATATACAACCGTAATATGGAACCTTTAGGCATATAGTATGTGTTGCTACGTTGCAACATGAGCTACCTATCTCATCTCACTTCATCTCAGAATACGTAATTTGATGTTTATTACAGAATTTTTAGAGCTTTCTTTAGTCTACATACTTATGTTGATGTTATCTTCTGTCATACCCTGTCTAAAGCCGAAATGCGGAGCGTGACGGACGGAATCGCCATAACATATTGGTATAAGACAATAGAGAATTCACTAAGTTAAAGATCCATACAAAATTTCATGGCGGCGCTCGACACAAAAAGATATTTGTGTCATGGTTAGTCACTACCAATACAATCATAGTCGTAAGTCAAATAAATCCCACAACCCGGGACGAGCGTACAATGAGTCCATACAAAGCTACAAGTCCATAAAACAACACTAAATGCAAATCACTCAAGGGATCACAACCCAAAAGGGTCTTGACTTAGGTCTTACTAGGCAAGGCAAAAACTCTTTCCTTCCTAAACATTGTTATTGTTATTACCTGAAATACATACTCAAAAACATCAACATAATGTTGGTAAGCTAGCTCGTAGGTTTAAGTAATAAAACATTTGGCATGTCTAGAATAATAAGTAAGACAATAGTGCATAATAATGGCGCAGAGCAAGTAGTATAAGTAGTTATCCAAACCACAAACCAAATCAATAGAGTCACAAGCGCTTTAGATTTCCAAACATGTCGCCTACCAGCCGAAGCTAAATAGTTGGCTTAATAGTCATCGTTATAGTCATCAACATAGAAATCATATAGGAATCATAGCCATCTACAAAACAACCACTAAAGCTCACGTTCACAATTACAAGCACACATATTGTCCAAAGGACAAAAGAGATTTAGCACGGCGTAAAGTACTTAAAATAGCCTTTGAGTATCATTTTCCCCTAAGAAAATATATAAGTAAATTAAGGGCCTACGAAAACTCACATCCACAAGGTATTATGAACTGGAAAAAATAGCAAAGCCCAACGTGCAAAGAAACCTAGTCGTGACCTAAGAAGTTAAGTCGTTTTAGGAAAATATGATATATACTATATGCATATGACTTTTACAAAGTTTTATCACCCTTATATACTTGTAGTAAGGTTTTATAAAGGTACATAAGTCGAACTTTTAAGAAAAATAGACAAAAAGCGTTTTTACACTTTAAAAACCCTAAAAATTAGTTGTGTTGTTTATTAAGTTAATCCCGACTACAAATGAACGTATCTACATCGTTTTAAGCTCGTTTTATCCGTTAAACTCTCTAAACGTAGGTGAATATGTCTACTTTCATTGTTTCAAGACCTCAATACGTGAAAACAAGTTTTAGATGCCGCTTTTTTCAAATTAATAAAGGGGACTTGCTGTTACACTTTTTCAGAAATTTTCCAACTTCATCGAGCTACATCTCACTCCTTTTCTAATGAAATCATTTGGTTCAAAAACCTAAATGCATAGTTTTTGAGTTTACTTTTAAAAAATATAAGCCATTTTTCTTAGTTCCTTACCGGTTATTCCAGAAAATTAAAAAATACACGGTTATCATGCTGCCAGATTTTTAGAAAATATAACCCGACTTCATTTGGTCATATCTTCTTCGTTACTTATCCTCACGACTCGATCCAACTTGCCACGTTTAAGTTAAGGTCTCCTCTAAAAAAAATCAACTGGCTTAACATGCCATATTGCCCTTAAAGGGTGATTTATATGATTGAAATTTGGAACTCAGTTTGTCGTCGGTTTTGACTAACGATTATGTATCATTTATTAAAAATAGTAAATCAACTCTAATAATTACAAAATTCGACATGAAACATCTTAAGACATGTATTTAAGTGTACGTAAATTGGCTTTGCCCATAAAAATGTTTAATATGGTTTTCTATGGTGATATATACGACCGAAAATCTAGGGCAAAAAATAGGTTTAAACTTACTTTAAATCAAATTTTCAAAATGAACAAGCGTATATAGGTGATATAAAAATGACATGAGATGATATATATAAGCATGTAAATGAAGTGAGAAATGAGTTGTGGATGCTTACAAGTAGTTGGTGAATGAATAGATGAACAAGAACACCAAGCACAAACTAGAACCCTAACTAAAAGTTCTGAACCCTTATAATTACCCAAACTTCAATCCCTTTCAAGACTCTTAAACAATATTGAAATACCCCTTATTTCCCTAGCTTGCTGACGTTCAAGTAAGTAGAGAGAAAGAAAAATGAGTTGTGTTTGATTGTGTTGACAATGGTCACAAGTTACTCTCTTATACAGTGAAGAACTAGTAAAGTCAATGGTTGTTTATGGTTCACAATTCTTTGCAACATCAAATTGGGAAACAAGACAAGAGATGGTGTTCTTGTGACTATATTGGGCGTGCAAAAGAAAGGGCTAGGGGTTGTGTCTCCAATGTATGGTGGCTTTTGAGGATTGCATTTTTGAGGTAAAAGTGAGTTTCAAAGACTTAGAAAAAAGTGTTGGCCTTACTACAACTACATGGCCGGTTTTATATGGGTTTAGGGGGGTTATTTTGTATTTTTGAAGTATATGGATGTGTAAGTATGTGTATATTATAAAGGTTGTGGATTGGATTGGTTATTGCATGCATGTATGAGCTTAAATGCAAAACTAATATGTTTTACGTAAAACTTGTAAAACTAATGCATGAACTTATAAAATATGCTTGTAAAAGTCATTTAGCATATATTAGTCATAGACTAAACTTAGTCTAGTGTTGGTATACGATTAAATTAGTTTTTTGACACACGCGATTTAACCTAACGGTTATATGTTAAAGTGGATATTCAAACACCTAAAGTAAAGTGTTTTGAGTTTATAGTTTAGTAATGACCTGAAAATATGAGTTGCTACATCTTCAGCCATTGGATCGATTTTTATAAAATTTGTTTCATACTGCGCGCTTTGCGTCTTTAACCATAAGGAACTTTTCAAGGCAATGAATAATGAATTTCAACTTTATTATTTGTGTACAAATTGGGTGAATATTGTTTTATCTAAGTGATAACAGATCAAATATGTATAGTTTATAGAAGAATCCTTATTTCTAAAGGAAAGAATCTCCCTTTTTGTCCACATTATTTAGAAACACACTCAATCTAAATTTAAAAGAATCTTGGAATGACATGTTCACCACATGAGCATCATTCTTCCCGTGCAGTCTTCGCATCTTATAAAAAGTTGACACATACACCCAACACTTTCATCGACCCAAACTCATTAGCATTTTTCCAAATACTTTCCTGCATTTCAACTCCAAAAATGTGTATTATCTTCCGCATATTTTCTTGTCTCTACAAGGATTCCGTATTTGTTACCGAGGAATCTCATCACTATCCTTTTGCTCGCCGTGATGAATCTGTTGTTGATATGTACCATGGTGTACCTATTCGTGATCCTTATCGATGGTATTGTAAATTTTCCTTTATAGATATTTTATTTCAAAGTTGCAAATTTTTACCCCCACACACACATATAGTTGATTTTATTATGAATATGTAACCATCATAATTTATTTTTGTGTTAACTTTCAAAAAAATGTGAAAAACATTGATCTTCACTATCTATAGTAACCAGGATTATAAGACTAACATTGATATTATAAGACCAATAGTTATATTAAGCTTTTTTTAGTGTTAAGTTTAGATACTTTAGATACAATTAATATCATTTTTTGATTTTCTTGATATTAACAATGTTATTATGATATTTAAAGTTGAAAAACATTCATCTTTACAGGCTAAAGTAACTATGATTATAAAACCAAAATTGATATTAAGCTTTTTTTAGTGTTAAGTTTTAAAAAAAATTTAATATCATTGATAATTGTTTTGATATTAAGAATGTTATTATGATATTAATATTTATGTTAAGCTTTTTTTTCTTAAGAATAAACTTAAGTTTTTTTTAATTAATATCATTGCTGATTTTGTTGCATGTATGTGATAAAAAAAATCTGAAAAAAATTGACAATAAACTAGAAGCAAAATAAGTAATATTCACTAAAAAGGTAAAAAATAAATAAATTAATTAATTAATATCAATGTTTCTATGAACTGTGATGCAAAAGTAAAAAGTTAAAATATTCAGTTTATTTTGAAAAATTTGACAAAAAAACTACATGTAAAATGAATGATTTTTTTGGAAATAGTTTTAGAAAAAAAGTTAGTCTTCATGCTTAAAATAAATCGTGAAGTTAAGGACAAATGGTGATATTAGTCAAAAAAAATATGAATTTTTTTTACAATATACTAGATATAAAAGAATTAAGAATCGCTAAAAACAATTTACAAAAAAAACTTAATTTCCTAGTAGTAACTAAATTGTGAAGTTAAGGACCAATGGTGATATTAGCCAAAAAAATCTAAAAAATTTTGACAATATACTAGAGTTAAAATAATTAAGAATCGTTGTAAAAAGATAATAAAAAAAAATTAATTTGCTAGTGGTAATTAAATTGTGAAGTTAAGGAAGAAAGAGTGATATTAGTCAAAAAAAAAAAAAAAAAAAAAAAAAAAAAAAAAAAAAAAAAAAAAAAAAAAAAAAAAAAAAAAAAAAAAAAAAAAAAAATGGGATTTTACCATTTTGCCACTCTGATTTTTTAAGTAGATCTGAGATGGTTGGACCAGACGGATGGCTGAGATTCATCCGCAACATCCTCACTTAGATTGCAATCCCCACCTTATAACAAACATTGTGGAGTGGATAATGTCATACACTTATTATGTAACAAAGATACACATCGTTAACAATAAGAATAAATCATTAACAATAAATCATTAATACTACTGAAATAAGATTAAGGGTGTAAACGAGTCGAGTCGAGCCGAGTACTGCCAAGCTCGAGCTCGACTAAAATACTAAAACTCGAGCTCGAAACTCGACTCGAGCTCGATCGAGCTTTATATTTCGAGCTCGAGCTCGACTCGTTATATAAAACTCGAGCTCAATTATTTTCATATTTAAAGCTCGAACTCGACAAATACTCGACATATCAAGCTCGGTTCGACTTGATTTGTATGAAAATTAAGTAAATATATGTGTATAAAAGGGTAAAAGTGTAATTTAGTTGAAGCTCGTTAAGGCTCGTGAGCTTCACGAGCAGAGTATTTTCGAGCTCGAGCTCGACTCGAAAATATACTCGAGTAGCTCGAACTCGAGCTTGACTCGTTTACATCGAGTCGATTTCAAGTAGTTTACGAGTCGATCCCGAGTAGCTCGCGAGTTGTCTCGTCTCATTTACACCCCTAAATAAGATGATGGTTAGGATAGTTTATCGATGTAAAATTGATGAATTTAGTGATTGTTAATAGGTTACGGTTTAATTTTTTGGAGTGTTTATAAAGGGTCGATGGTTGCCACATAAGCTTTAGTAGCCTTATTTTTTCCATTTTTATGTTTGGATTTGTGGTCGTCATTTCAAGTATAGTATGCATGGGGGAGAATAATAGGATTTTTTGGATCTGATTCTTTTATAAAATTAACCCATTTTGTATTCCGGTACAAAAATCGGGATCTCCCGTTAATATCTCTTACCTTTTTTGTAGGTACTGAAATTTTCACCCATAACTTTCGAGTCTCGGTATTGTACTGTGTATTAATAACTGGAACCGGTTCGGTACGATATCGGTATGATTCTGATTCAGTACAGTACCGGTAGAGTATCGGTACGATTTTGCTTTAGTACCAGGATTCGGTCAAAATATGCTCGTCTCTGCTCACTCCCTATCCAAAATTGTAAAAACAAAACCCATACACACGCAAACAAAATGTTATTATCATGTGCACATCACACCTCGGTTTATTATTGGTCAGACTTTAACCTATCCGTCAAAATGTTATTAGGTCAAAATATTATTTTCTGCAAGAGTAAAATCTATAAATACTCTATGTACTTATCAAAATGACTCATTGTGCTTTGTGAATTTGTAAATCACTTGTTATACCTCGCCGTTAAGAGTAATTTGGTCATTTTATCAATCTTTATCTTCTACATTATATAACTTCAGACAATAATCTTAAATTCTGGTTAAAAAAAACCCAGATTCCGATACAACCACCATAAATTACTCCACAACCATCATAAATTAAACTTACCAATCTTTATCACACTAATAGTTTTTCATAAGTTTTGCTTGTCATTTTTATGATAATTTTGATTTAAAGCATAAAATATGCGTTTATTTGTCGACTTTTATAAGTTGACCCACATCGTTTGTACACAATTTTTTTTAATAAATTTACCACGTTCAAACCCTTTAAAAGAAAGAAGAAGAAAAAATCTAACAACAATCTTCCCAAAATTTTAATAAAAATAACAAGAACACAGATTCTTGAATGTGACTTTGTTAATATGAAAATACATGAACACAATCACCCGTTTAATTCTTTCTTTCTTCCAAAAAAAATCACGAAACACACACCTTTTAGTTCATGGTTGGAATCAAACTATTATCACAGCCCTTTGTAGCTCAAATTTTTGAAAAAGATTTGTATATGAGTTTAGTTGGTGATGTGGGTTTCGAACCAGGTAAGAATTTATTTGACCTATTCTTCGATTAGGCTGATGGTATCAATTTTTTTGAAAAGTAATGCTATTTAGACTTAAAACATGTCTAAGTCATAAATCATTTGACAAGTGTATTTTACATTTCTCTCTCCAAATTCTCACCAATTATTTTCTCAAATCAATTAATAAAATCATTAGGTACGTAAGTATACATGATTTTTAGGCACAATAATCATTTTTCTTGAATAGTTGTTGATTAGATTTATACTTGTTGATGGGTTTTAGGTTTAATTAAAACATACAATGCTATTTATCCTATACAATTAACAAAATTTAATCAAATTGTTATTCTATGTAATGAACGAACTATTTTTTTGTTAACCTTTTGATGTGGTAAACTTTTATTCTGTTACCGATGCATGCAAGTGACTATTTCTTTTTTAACCTTTTGATGTTGCAAGCTTTTATTCTGTTACCGATGTCTGCAAGTGACCTTTGGTAGGTTAAATAATGACGCGGCATGTCTCATCACTATATAGAAAGGTCACTTACATACATTTGTATTAGAATAAAAGTTTGTTACATCAAAACATTTGAAGAAATAGTTTATTACATGTTATGACAATTCGATTGAACTTCACAACATTATGGTGCAATTTGTTTTAAAGTCCGAAAATCTGATCAAACATTCATTGGAAAGTTTTAGAATGTACACAGCATACCGTTATAAAATTAGCTCACCAGCGGCTTTACCTAAATTGGTATTGAATTTGTATATGAAAATGCTTTTCTGTATCATGCTTATTCTTATCAGCGTATTTGTGAAAAATCAAATGTTAAAGCATAAGGTATCTGGATACTCAAAATAGCTTATAGTGTTTTGGATAATTGAATTAACTCACAAGCGGCTTTACCTAAACTCCCACAATAGGTTTTAGCTTTTACAAGCGGCTTCACCAAAATGTAACGAAATTTTACGAAATTTTCTTGATATGTAATGAACTGTATGCATCCTAAAAAACTTTCCTTCACTTGGAAATGTATGTAATTGACCTTTTTCGTAACAAACTATATACCCTCGGGTAGGGATGTTACTTTCTACATCCTACCTCCCCGATACCATGCTCTGGCGGGATTAGGTATAGTTGTTGTTGTAGGTAAAACAGCGATGTGGCAGCACATATAGAAGCTCCCTTACATAGATTGGAAACAAAGTAGAAGTTTGTTACGTCAAAAGATAAAGGAAATAACCCATTACATACAATGAAATTTTGATTAAAGTTTATTACATGCCGCTGCAAATGCAATTTTAGGTTACTTAACTTTACCACGTTGTTGCGTTTGTTATAAAGTCTCGAAATTTAATCTACGTATTCTTGGGTATATATAAACCGCATACTAGCTTCAAAGTTGACTGAACATTTACCATGGAATGTTCACTTTTAGGCTTGAAGATCCAGACTCAGAAGAGGTAAAAGAATTTGTGAAAAAGCAAGTGGAATTGACTGAATCTGTGCTGAAAAAATGTGAGACACGGGAAAAGCTTCATGATAAGCTTACTAAGTTTTATGACTACCCTAAGTTTGGTGCTCCATTTAGAGAAGCTGATAAGTACTTTTACTTTCACAATAGTGGGCTTCAACCACAGAAAGTCATGTACATGCAGGTATATATGGTTATACAGCTCTGCAGTAAATTAAGGCACTGAAAGTAAATATCTTTGTGTTGGTATTGTTTGTTGTCATAGATTAAGTTTTTTCTTTGTTGGGTTTGCAGGATAGTTTGGATGGAAAGGCAGAGGTGTTGCTTGATCCGAATGGACTAAATAAAGATGGAACGGTGGCGTTGAGCATGCATGCTGTTAGTGAGGATGCTGAGTACTTGGCGTATGCTCTTAGTTCAAGTGGAAGTGATTGGGTCACTGTTAAAGTAATGCGGATTGATGACAAGAAAGTTGAGCCTGATACGTTGTCATGGGTACGTGATTAAATTTGTTACTTCCCTTAAGAAAGTTCAGTTTTGCAATTGGTGGATAATGTTTTTGCTTTATTACAGGTAAAATTTTCGGTTATTAGTTGGACAAATGATAGCAAAGGTTTCTTCTACAGCCGCTACCCTGCTCCAAAGTAAGTGCAAAATGACATTTGATATTGTTTTTTGTTTAACATGTTCAAATTTACAGTAAATTAGTGTTAGCTATAATTCCCAAACGACATATTAAGATCAAGCATTTGCATGTTTTCCTTAAAGATGGTTAAAACTGAATTTAGTCACAGCATGTGTAACATATAAGCTTGATGGCTATAACTTTTCTTGAACATAGATATATTATAACGTTTAAAATTGGAAAATTGATAGGGAAGGTAAGAATTTGGATGCTGGAACAGAGACAAACGCGAACCTTAATCATCAGCTCTATTATCATTTCATGGGTACAGATCAATCTGAGGATATTCTATGTTGGGAAAACCCTGATAATCCACATTACACGCTTGAAGCATCTGTAACAGAAGATGGGAAGGTAACCATCTCTACATCTATAGTACATGGTTAACCCTTATGTCACATTTGTGCATCTTATCAGTAGTTTTGGTTAGGCGATAAACTAAATTTCTATATAAAACTGTGTGTGTTATGGTCCCGAATTATGGATCTGGTTATGGGTCTTTGTAGGGTGAAATCAAATGACAGGTTAGAGTATTTTGTTTGTTGTTTTTCCTTTTATCTTCGTTTTACTCATGAATTTTGAGAGCTCATTAGAGAGAACTCTCCAATCTCTCAACACACTCACTTTTCTGGAAAGACAACTTGCCTTCCATCTTCTGATTATTTCATATATAAAGATAACTAGAAGATACAACTGCTTATCTGTTACAACTGCAAGAATTGCAGTAATTAACTACCTAAAATATATAACTGCATAACTACAAATAACCAACTGATTGTCTGCTTAAAACTAGAAAATAAGAGAAAAGTAATTACTCCGTATAACATTTAATATAGGCATAAAATAGATTATTATGATAGTTTATTGGTGCAGCTAGCCATTGGTGATATAACAGTGTGATAGATGTTTTTCTAGGAGTATGATTGAGTAACGATGAACCTTATCATTTAAGAATTTAGTTAAGCTATGCTAAAGCTTGTGACACATTTATTGAATATTTCCTTACTTGTTGAATACTTGAGACAAGAAAACAAAAGTATATCTCAAAGCGTTATACGTTTTCTAATAA
Source organism: Artemisia annua (assembly GCA_014162995.1). NCBI lineage: Eukaryota > Viridiplantae > Streptophyta > Magnoliopsida > Asterales > Asteraceae > Artemisia > Artemisia annua. The sequence continues at coordinate 33,442 of LBNU01034981.1, forward strand.
TGTTTTTAGTTGAAATAAAGTTAATTCTGTGGTAACTGGTTTTGTTTTTATTGAGATGTGTCTTTGTCTATTCCAAAAAAATGTGCTGTTACTATAGGGTATGGTATATGTTTAGTCAAATATCTATTGTGTATCAAAATACTAATGGATGTGTGTGTTAAAAAACCACGAGTATATGACTTATGATAAAACGACCCGTGCTAAAAATTTTGCATCTCACTTTCCGATATAATTTAGTATGTTCCTTTCTTCTGCAGTTTGTTCTTCTTCATATCGAGGAGGGCTGTGATCCTGTCAACAAACTATATTACTGCGATATATCTACTCTACCTGGTGGGATTGAAGGGTGCCGAGAAAAGAAATCTCTTCCGTTTGTTAAACTTATTGACAATTTTGACGCGATGTATCAAGCTATTGCAAATGATGACACCGTTTTCACATTCTTAACAAATAAAGATGCTCCAAAGTACAAACTGGTCCGAGTAGATCTAAAGGAACCAAACACATGGACTGAAATCATTCCACAATCTGACAATGATGTTCTTAAATCAGCCGTTGCTGTCAATGGAAATCAAATTGTAGTGAGATATATGAGTGATTGCAAACACGTGTTGCAGTTAAGGGATTTGCAAAGTGGGTCCCTTTTGCATAATCTTCCCATCAGTATTGGTAGCGTGGATGATATTATAGCACGGAGGAAAGATAGTTTATTTTTTATTGCTCTTACAAGCTTCCTTACCCCTGGGACCATATATCAGTGCGACTTAAAAAGTGGCATTCCAGATTTGAAAATATTCCGGGAAATTGTGGTTCCTGGATTTGATCAGGCCGAGTTTCAAGTCAGCCAGGTACACATTTTTAAGTCGTTAGATGTTTTATAAAAACGTACGTCTGCATTTGGTTGTGGTTCACTCTCTGTATATGTTNATATCAGTGCGACTTAAAAAGTGGCATTCCAGATTTGAAAATATTCCGGGAAATTGTGGTTCCTGGATTTGATCAGGCCGAGTTTCAAGTCAGCCAGGTACACATTTTTAAGTCGTTAGATGTTTTATAAAAACGTACGTCTGCATTTGGTTGTGGTTCACTCTCTGTATATGTTTATATCAGGTGTGTGCTAGTCCTTCAAGTTGACAAATATACTCCATATAGATAAGATGGGCAGGTTGTTCAATGTGTAATTGGGTTCCTTTTTTTTGGTAAAAATGGCCCGTACTAGTTTGACGCCCGAAAAGCTCCCTCCCAAAAGTGTCAAATATGATTACAAAAGCTGTATTATGTCTTTCAATAAAGTGATTTATGTGGTTTTATGCAGGAAAGTAAAGTTTTGACGACATTCGACCCATTTGACATGTTTAAGTTCTAAACAACTTTTTATTACCTGTTAGAGATTATATCTAGCTCAAATTTACCCATTTATAACTAATGGTCTGAATCACCACCTTTAACTCCGGGTATATATATAAGTCTGGGACATTTTATGTGCATTTCACTAGATATAAGCAAGCTGTGGTATTTGGGTTACTAAGTTTTTTTTTACATTTAAATTAGTATACACATACTTAGTTGTATTTCTTGATTGTTTTTCGTTTCAGGTGTTTGTGCCTAGTAAAGATGGTACCAAGATACCAATGTTTATTGTGGCAAGAAAGGACATAACTTTGGATGGATCACATCCATGTTTATTATATGGATATGGCGGATTTAATACGAGTCTGACACCAAACTTTAACATCAGTCGTATTGTACTGATGCAACATTTAGATGTAGTGTTCTGCCAGGCTAACATCCGTGGTGGTGGGGAGTATGGTGAAGAATGGCATAAAGGTGGTTCACTTGCAAAGAAGCAAAATTGCTTTGATGACTTTATTTCTAGCGCTGAATATCTTGTATCTTCGGGTTACACTCAGCCTAAAAAGTTGGCAATTCAAGGTGCAAGCAATGGTGGGCTCCTTGTTGCAGCTTGCACTAATCAGGTCATAATTTTGTTTTCATGCTAGGTGTTCGAATAGTCAGGAATTTTGATGAGTACTAATTTATAAATAAGTATTGAATTTTGAGTTTTTGTAATTACAGAGGCCTGATCTCTTTGGCTGTTCACTTGCTCATGTTGGTGTTATGGACATGCTTAGGTTTCACAAGTTTACAATTGGTAAGCCTGCTTACCCTGGTTTTAGTAACAGAATGTTTGGATTTGTGTTTTAGATCTGATTATTCTCCCGCCCCACAAGGGACTTCTCCTATTTTTCACATAATAGTCCTTTTTATTTGCTTTATATATCGTCAATTCTTAAATAACTTTGAATTTGTTAAAGACTTAACATCTTATTATCTGATTATTACAACTTAAAACAGCAAAACTACATCCTTCCACCATCTCCTTGTGTCCTAGTGTCCGCCTTGTTACAGTTGAAACCTTTTTCTGTTCATTAAAATTCACATATTCATTTTTGTAGCACACATCCAAACATTCCTTATTCATAGTCGCTCCTTTTTATCGTTTTATTATGTTGGATATTCTTTCCTCTTGGCAGGACACGCATGGACATCTGACTATGGTTGTTCAGATAAGGAAGAAGAATTCCAATGGTTAATCAAGTGAGCTATTTCATCCTCATTGAACTATTTATATAAGTCTTCTCTTAATCAAGTGAGCAAATATATACTTGTCATCCTGTATTGTCATCTTTGGATATGTTTACTGAAAATTTAAAATTGTTTCTTTCAAGGTACTCGCCGTTGCATAATGTCAGGAGACCATGGGAGCAATCTAATGATCGTTCTTTTCAATATCCTCCAACTTTGTTGTTGACAGCTGATCATGATGACAGGGTTGTGCCATTGCACACGTTGAAACTATTGGCGGTATGCATCTCATTAACTGTCCAACTTGTTATTTATTTTGTTTTGGTTCACTCTTTTGTACTTGTTTTTTGAGAAACAGGCTACAGTCAATTTTGGGTTATTTGTAGGGTTCTTGCTTCGATTTTTGCATGTCATATGGTTAGTTATTGTTGCTTTACACATTTTTTTAGACCATGCAATATGTGTTGTACACGAGCTTGGAGAATAGCCCACAGACGAACCCAATTCTTGGCAGAATTGACTGCAACGCTGGTCATGGATCTGGACGTCCCACAAAGAAAGTGGTATGAACTTGAACCTTTAACTTTTGATACCATCTTAGTACCGATTTATTAGAAGAAACAGTTATCTTCACTTTTGCAAATTAGTATGTGTTCAATTAGAACCTAACCCCAAGTCATATCCTAAAATTTGAAAAAGTGATATGAATTTGAATTCATAAGCTGGTTTCTTTGACCTAAGTATATCCGTTTTGCAGATTGACCAATGGGCAGACTCGTATAGTTTCATGGCTAAAGTGGTTGGTGCAAACTGGATTGATTAAATGACTTTTCATCAACGAGGAAGTTAGTTTCGGCCATACTAGTTATAAGACCGACGCACGTGCGGGTTTGATATTCTTTGTATTTTCAATGATTGATTTCGAATTTATTTTATTTTTAAAACAAAATGATTTCTAATTTATACGGAGTACATAATGATTTATATGAGTTGTTGATATGCGTACTATTCGTGTTAATTTACATATCACAATAATATACCTTTTTAACACGTATTATTATATATGAAAACCAAACAATCTAACGTGTTCTAAATTGTTTTACTCGTTGCTTCCTTTCATGGACCTCCAATTTGGGACCAAGGAAACGACCTTTTTAGGATCAAATCATCATCCCATATAAGAAAGTGTAATCTACTAATAGTCTAACAGGAACTAAAAAAAATGATAATGCAATAGAAACTCTTAGAAAAATAAAATAGAAGTAATATAATGCCAAAAAGAAAATAATCCTACTATTTGCATCATCATGGTTGATTTTGGAGGTGAGATTGTTCAAGATTGTAAGGATGTATTTAAGAACGAGACGCATTTCATTACGAAATTCACTTGGCTTTTGACAACATAGGCAAAGATGCTTATGAGTGTCAGGATATGCGGATGGCCAGTTGATCCATAAAGAGGCATCAAGTACGGCATAGGTTAGTGTACTATGGAAGGTGTGGTTCAACATCCATGGGTTGTAGTGGTGATGAGACACTAGTAGGTTGTGGTTATAGAGATGATGAAAGTTTTCATGGTAAATATTCTTGTGAAGATGACTCGGTAGATGGCTCAAGATTGATAAAAGTAAAAAGATTTTACGCTAAACCTGACCTAATGACCTTGTTAGTTGATGAAGCACTTGAGGTGCTAGACATGGTGAAGTGAAAGTGGTGGCGGAAGATGGTGTGGATAATGCAAATAATTAACAATGCATGCAAGATATGTAATATGATAAATGTGCGAATAAGCACAAAATTTGATAACGAAATCAACCATTGCCAACCTATACAAATCCAAAAGAGTTAGTACAAACTAAAAGTGAGAATAATAAAGATATTCAAACAATTATATCAACTTGTACGAACAAAATTTCTTCACATCATATCACGGGAATGACAAAAGCAAACACATAAACAGTCACATATATGGAACACGTTTATAAACATAGAAAATTTCTTATGCCATGAATGTTGCAACTAGTTTAAAGAGTAAGACTATAGTACATGTCCTAAAAAGAATCGGATAATCCTATGTGTTGAGCAAGTGTTGAAAAAGTGAATAGATTACTAGTGTTAGCCTACACTATTAACAGTAAAGATTATAGGCTTGAACTTTCAAGGAGTTGAGATTTCATTAGATAAGTTACGATACTAGTCTAAAATAAGTAAAGGTCGGTTGGCTTAATGGTATTATCGCAAAGGACATGATAATTGATTATATTATCGTTGAATTATTTTACTAGGCGGTTGAACATTCATGCCACTTAATACAACTCGAGAAATACTTAAAGGACCTCAAGGTGAGTTCATGACCCCTATTTTGCTTGTCTTAAACTATTTTTAGGGTGAAAATACATGCACATTTTACTTACTCGTTTTACTTAAACTCATTACTCGATTTACATTTACACACGGTTTATTTACTCAAAAACATTACTTGCCTTACTTAAATACTTGTTCGGTTATTCGAACGCGTTACTTATTTACTCGTTACATACTCGATTACTTTCTCATGGACATAAGTGTGACAACCGTGATTTTTGCAGGTTAGTTTGACTAATAGTGTCTAGTTGTTTAACTTTGTTTGGTGTGGAATAGGTGTTTTATGTGGTATATGTGTGAGATATGTATGGTATAGTTATGATTGGTAGGAGTATGATACTAAATCCCTTTGCGTGTGAGGTTAATGAAATGATTTGAGTAGTGTGAGTTTGATAAATTCATTTTGAGCACCTTTGTGGTGTGGAAATGAATTGTGTAGTTTTGATGTTTTGCGGTTTTATGTAACGAGACTTCGTTCAAGTGTTTGAGCGTAAGTAAGTTACGAGGAGATTATTTTTATGGGTTGTGTTTATAAAGAGAGTGAAAATCTATTTTTGGAAACTTTATTTTTGAAAATGATGATTTTCCGGTTAGTCGTAAATTTAAAGGTTTATCACGAAAGACGTTAGGTTTCGTTACGGGAGTACATAAAATATGAAAGTTATGAGGTTTTGAGTGTAATAAATAAATTTAATAAAAAAAATATATATAATTAAGAGGGCGGCCGAATATAGGGAATGGGGGAAAAAAGGAAACCAAATTTGATACCAAATACAACTCTAAGCCTTAAGGATTATCCACAATAATTATAAATACCAAATCAAAACCTCCCTACCCCTTTTTCCTACAATTTAGTCGACCACAAGGAGAGGAGGAAGAGAAAAAAATTAGGGTTTTGCTTTTGAAGCTAAAAATCAAGCGTAAGGTATATTTTCGATACTAGTTTTCAATCATGATGTTTTAATGATGTAATTCGTGTAATATAAATTATGATGGAATTAGGGTTTATAAGTTTCTGTGATTTTATGATATAAAACATATTAGAGTCATTAATTGATAATGGTATGAGGTTTGGTTAAGTGATTAGAGCGTAAAACATGTTAGTTTGCGAGTTAGGGTTTGGACAGAAAGTTAGGGCTGTAAAGATACGAAGTTATTTAATTGTTGGTAATGAGTTAGATCACGAATTTTAACTCTAAATTGTAGCTCAATGAAAGAGCTTTTCAAAAAGTCCAACCACGATTGATTTCGAGGTAGGGAAGTTAGTCTTTTGATTTTTACGAGATAAGGTGTCAAAGCTGTTAAACCGGGACAGAAATTGGGTAAAAGTTTGATGTTGCTTAGTCGGTGAAAAAGTGTTATTAGGGTTAGCCCTTTTGGAAAAGTTAAGTTTCAGGTCATATTAGACTCCCACGAAAAGGATTCGCGATAAAAAGTTGCGTAGGTATTTTTATAAAATCAAAAACTTTTGGTGTGCGTTCAGATCCGAATCTGGATAGTTAACAAGTTTGATTTTCTTATGAGTACTTGTGTATGTTATTAGACCATGGGCTTCTGGAATTAGCTTGTATGCTTATGAGAGACCTTGGGGAATTTTTGGTGTGAGTTTTTAAGCTTGTTTGGTCATTATTTTATGTGGGTGAAAGTACCCTAAAATTCTGCGTTTTCTGAGTTTATGAGTGCAAGGGATTTAGTGAGTGTTATTGGTTGTTAGTGTTTAGTATGGAGTCTAGGAGATCCATGGTGGATCATATGAACCTTAGACATCCATCATATGAATATTACATGGGTTATAGCTTTTAGCTTGGCCGTATGTAATGTGTATCTGTTTGTGTGTTGTTTAGATTGTGATTGTGAATTGTTGGAAGCTGCAGAGTTAAGGTGAGTTCATAGTCCCATATTTTTACTTTGTTTTAAAACTTGGGATGGGAATGATGCTTGTCTTAAATGTGTTGAGTTACTGTGATTATGTGTGTTTAAAGAGCTTGGACTTATAATGTTATCGTATTAATGCTATGTGGTACATGAAAGTGTGATATGTGATTTCCGATTAGGTTAGCGACCTAATTGATGCTGTGTGATATGTGATTTCCGATTAGGTTAGCGACCTAATTGATGCTGTGTGATTTCCAATTGGGAGGATGTTTATCCTATTGCTCGCGCATGCGACCCAATTGATGATGTGTTTTGGAGTGGGGGTCATGTTCCGACCCGATGGTTGCCTTGTTTTATAATCACAGTGAACTGGTTGCCTTGAGAGTGTATTGTGTGTCGTAAACCTATGAATCTCACCAACATTATGTTGACATTTTAAGCATCATTTTCAGGTGAGCATTCTAAGGCAAAGAGTGAGGGATGCAATTAGGCGAGACTTAGTTGCATTATGAAGACTTTATGTTACATTTGAACTTGATAATATTTGGATTTGTTTGCGATGAGACTTATGTTTTTCTTTTGGTACTTTCATATCTATTGAAGATACTTTTGGATTTTGTTTTGGTTGGTTTATTTTGGGGTATTGTTACAACACTTCGTGTTTGTACATTGCTCTAATTATGTGCATTGTAGTATTTCTCTATTTAGACACCATGTGTTGTGATGATATCCATGAAGTTACACCCTCTTGTTTCCGCATTGGCGAGGTGTGACAATAAGTGCTAGAAACATATACGTGAGTTTATAGTAGCCAAACCAAAGGCCGGAAAGAGCCCCACTTTTACTCGTTTTATATTTGCTTTATAGACTTGGGGTGAGAAACATGCTTGCTTTTCTATGGACGCGAGTACTTATCTTAAACTGTTACAGATTAGCCTAACTATTGATTACCCACTATGCCCCCTTACATGAACCGTTAGTTCCTGCGGGAAGCGCGAGTGCTATAGATAAATCTGTTGGGGTGACTCCCCCGTTCGGGTTGAGCACATAGGCAACACGAACGTATACCATGTCGGATTTTGGGTGTAACGGGTTACACGCCTGCTAGGCTTTCTTACTTGTGCAATTATTTGCATGTTATATTGTCATAGTTTCGGTTTCATGTGACTTAGTGCAGTCGTAACACTACTTTGTAGGGCATTATATTCGTTGTAATGTTTATATACTCAAAAATCTTGTGGTCCATAATACAAATTTAATTACTGATAAATCATTATTTTCTAGACATTGCAAGTTATGCAATGGTCTTATTTACTTTTCCTGACGCTGTGAGTGAAGCAGTGGTCACTAATATTTTACTTGATATTGTATGCGTACAATAATCACTTTCGAAAACCTTGTGGTCCGCAATACTAATTTTACTTATAAATGGTAAACATTTACTTTCATGACATTGTGGGTGACACAATGGTCACAAAACCTTCTTTTGAATTCAGAGTACTTTTACTCTACATTGTTAATTATACAGACCTATAAACTCACCAACCTTGTATTGACACTTTTAGCATGTATTTCTGATCAGGTTCATAAGGCGATAAACTTGCATTTGGAGCAATTGAATCACATGGCATTTGAAGACTTTAAAGCACTATATTACCATTCAATAATGTTTTAAAATGTTTATGTAACTTAACTCATTGGAATCTCATATTGTAACTCTGAATTCATTTAACGAATGGTAACTTTTTAAAACGTCTCATTTAGAGTCGTTCAATATAACTTGTAACTTTGTACTATGAAGTAGCACCCTAGTGACATTATATGCCGTTGCAATCTTTTTTTTTTTTTTTTTTTTTNCTGCACTTACGTAAAATTGCAAAAACTAAAATCTGAACTAAATACATTTCTGAAAACATATAAAGTTTAAAAACACATTTCATTAACATAATACATAAGCATTGTACATAAATTTGGTATGCGGAAGCATAAGACTACGGGTGCGGGTGTTAACCCAAACATCCCTATTTTGACCCATTTTCAAGATACTTGTTCTAAATATATACATTGATATCAAAACTTGACTGATACAAATCTAACACTCAATCGAAAAGTTTTTGGGGGGGTTAATAAGTTGAATAACAAAGAATGGTTAAGATGCTCGTCACCTATATACCCGAGCATTATTGATCCCTTAGGTCATCTTCTTAATATACAAGCCCCACATCCTTATGACCTAACCTGCAAAACATGGAAATGAGCATGGTAAGTCCTAATAATTTAGTGAGTAAATGGGTTTGAGCCAAAATCTGTAATGTGAGCTATAATAAATCTGACATGGTGGCTGAATTATACTTATTCTGATTAATAACTGAACTGTACTAAATCAACTAATAACTCGGTCTAAAACTAAATCTGGTTATGTATCTGAAACTGAATATGTTTTTGTGTCTGGAACTGGGATATTACTTTATTGTTCAAGTATGGGTTTCGGCATGCGTGCGTCAGCATGGTTATAGATCTAAGCTATAGCTGAAATGGGATAACTAGATATGCGATATCGACTTTCTACTAAAATTGGAATTCCCTAGCCAACGAGTACTCTTCTTGTTATATGTGCTTTTGTGACTAGGGTCATCCACCAAGGATGTCATAAACACTTGAATGGGTCATCTGCATAAGATGTTTCTATATCAAGCACATGTCATCCACGTAGGACGCTACTATGGGAGTTCCATATCATGCACCTCTTAGGCATGCTACGTAGCTGATGGTGCGCTTCTTTGGCACCCATATCATGGCTATTGATGCTTCTTGTAAGCATCCTTAACTTAGTTATTTTTCGGCTATATCAAAATCATACTAATACCATAACTAATTATCGGCTATATGAGTTATGACATTAATGTAGCTAATGGTGCATAATTAAAATCCATGTGCCGTAAACTATGGATCATATATATTCTTCTATACTATGAACTAGGGCACATCGTATCATACTTGCTCGTTTTCAACTAAAGCAATAAACACAAACTTGATAAACCAGATCTGCAGATGTATACGTCGTATATACACATAGGTGTATACGTTGTATACAAGTTCATATACAGCTGCACTTTCCAAAAAGCATTGATGATTTTTGCACATGAACTATTCTGCATCATATAACACTTTACCTAAAGCTTACTAATGTAATAGGACATATATATGGTTCTACTATTTCTGCTATTGCATAAGTAAATGCTAACTTTTGCGCTAAACATGATAAATTGACATAAAAGCTAATACTAAACCGTTACTCACCTTGGTTGGCTTAGGCATTCCTCGGGCATTCCTATACTTCCGAGATCACCTAAATACATAAATATATCATTCTATAGTCATTAGAACCTTCTATAACATCCGTACACATAACCTACATCATTTTCATTAACTTGTGTACAATAGCAAAATTTGCGTCTTCTTAACAATTTGTTGAACTTTGCTAATTTGACTCACTTAAACTTTGAGTTAGGACCTGAGATCAATTTTTTTGAAATGTAGACTCAGAGAACAATAAGTTTGATTTAGACCTCATCTTAATCTGACGAACGGTTGATTCTCTGTGATCTTTCAAAGTTGACACAAAATTCTGCACAACTTGTCGTCCCTTTTTTTCCTTAACCAAAATGACCAAAACTCAGCATAAACCAACTCTAATCACTTGCATAATAACACCTCATCTTACTAAACATGTTGGAGATCATTTTCAATAAGATTAACACCTAAATCATGTCTAAATTTGCTAATAAAGCCTTGTACCAAACACCCTTTAAGGTTCTATCTAAGCATCATTATCATCATAATAATGAACTAACTCATAATCTCTAAACATGACTTCACATATTCTGAAACATAATCAACTATAATCTACAAATCATGCCAACTTGGTCTATGAACATCAAACATGTTATAATCTTACAAACATGTCTAAAATCGCCTTTAACATGCATTTTAACTAAAACGTCCAAATTCTACTATGATCATGAAATCAGAACTTGAGTTTAACTAATACATTGATAGGAACATGTCAAAGGGAGCATAAAACATCTTGTAATCAACATGGTGACATCAAAAACCATCCTGGAATCATTATGGAAGGATTTCTTCATGTTTAGGAAACTAGTTTAGTTCCCTCATCTTTTGTCTAAGTAAGACACGTATCAAACACATGTATCTATGAGAAAATTCTGGATATTTAGAGACTAATAAGTCATATGGGCAGTTTGGTAACTTTTGTCCCAAAACATCTTTGCACTGTTAGTCCCTGTCGTTAAGTACTTTGCACCGTTAGTCCTTTTTGTTAGTTATTTGCATGACAAGTCTTTATTTCTAATAAATCTTTACGGAATAACTTTTCTAAGTATTCTAAAGTCAATAGAATATTATTTTGATAAATCTAAAAAATTTGGAGTGTTACAATTAGTTTTGAAGGAGAGCTTTATAATTACATAATCACATTTTTTAAAGGAAAGAAACAAAATTTATAAATGAACTTAAACATTGCCCGTTATTAGCCACGAAATATAAGTAAACAATCACATGTCTTCTACAAACATATGTGGCCACGACATATGAGCTCATCAACATTGTCCTTTATTGGCATTTTTAATTTTAAGAAATAGCTCCTCACATATTAGGTGTGTTTAGGAGAACCTTATTGAATCTTAAGCTTTTAAGCTTTTAAACCATGTTTTGTTTAACACACAAGCTTATATAAGTTATAACTTTTCATAAGCTCAAGCTAATTGAAAATGTATCTTTTACTTGTCATTTTTTTAGTTGTATGCATCATCGTTAAGATCAGACTATTTAATAACTAACTTTTAAATTTCGATAATTCTGTGTATACATACACACCGAACAATATTTTCTTCCTCGCTCCCCCAATTTGCTCCGTTTAGTAGCCAATATACTATGCCAACATATACACCTGAACAATATTTTCTTCAACAACTACTTCAACATCAATTTTAACAACTTTAACAACATCCATCATAATTTTTTTCACAACAACAAACACAACCACAACCACCACCCTACAACCACAAGAAACCGAAAGGCAAAGAAAAATGCAAAAGACCCGCCAAACCCACTGAAAAAACAACCACTACCGAGGCATCCTCAAAGAATCCCACTCATAGGACGCAAGACGAGAAAATATCATTAGCCGAGTGTTATATTGTTGTTTCTGATGATAACCAAATCAGAAATGACCAAGATGGGCTATCATTTTGGTTCCAAATTCTTATGAGTTCAACAAAAGTGCTCCACACTAACGTACCAAAGATATAGTGATGGGAAAATAGGCAACTTTGGACCAAAATTGCTAAAAAAATCAACTCGTTCTACAAACATTTAAAACATTTGAATGAGAGTGATGAAAAAGAGGTTAACCTTATGAGCCGTTTTAGGAGTACATATTATGACGAGAGGGATGGAAAAACATTTACTCAAAAAGGGCCTTGAGCAATCTTGAGAAAACACCCTAAGTGGGATGCGCCCGAACCCGTTGATCCGGATGATGACACCGGATTTTCCAAAGTTATTTGGAGATGAGCCGAGACCACGTCCCCGACAAACCATGAAAAAAAGATCAGAGACAACATCGCGCACCACATAGAGTAACCCAAAAGATTTAAAAAAGACTGTACAAAATAAAATATGAAAAATTATTTTTGTATTGTAATTTGTATTACTCCCTCCGTCCCATAATATAAGTTCACTTTGCTAGTTTTGTTTGTCTCAAAATTAATGTTCATTTTTGATTTCAACCAATCAAAATATTTGTAAGTGGGTGAGAATGAATTTTTATTGGTTAGTATTGTAAGGGCGTCACTTTTTTTAAACTTCGTGAAATATGAAAGTGGACTTATAATTTGGGGACGGAGGGAGTAGTATTTTAGTCAAAAAGGCAACTCATTTCATGCCACATTGTTTAAAGTCACACCCTATCCAATATTCCAAACACAAAAACCCATTTAATACGCAATAAACAAAAATGTTATCATCATGTGCACACCACACGCGAGGCACCATTTTTCCCGCAACGACCTCAAAGTCATCGTTACATCTCTTAATAAAACACCAACTCAAACACTCCAAACACTCAAAAACTCATTCTCCGATTCAAAAACCTTTCATCAAATACCTTACCTACACTCCCAACACTTTCAAACGCCTTTTTTGTTCTTCTTCCATGGGTTCGTTATCTAGTATTGGTGAGACTCTGAACTATCCTTCGTTTAGGCGTGACGAATCTGTTGTTGAGAATTATCATGGTGTATCTGTTCCTGATCCTTATCGATGGTATCTATCATTTATTTATTTATTTATAATCTCTAACTTTTTTTTGAATAGTTGTTGATTAGATTTATACTTGTTGATAGTTTTTAGGTATAATTAAAACATACAAATCACAATTTGGTTTAAGTTGGTTACATTTTGGTGTAATTAATTCTATACAATTAACAAACTTTAATCAAATTGTTATTGTAAGTAACGAACTATTTCTTTTTCAACTTTTTGATGTGACAAACTTTTATTTCGTTACGGATGTATGCAAGTGACCTTCAGTAGGTTAAATGGTGGCGTGGCACGCCACGCCACTATATAGAAAGGTCACTTGCATACATAGGTAACAAAATAAAAGTTTGTTACATCAAAAGGTTAAAAAAGAAATAGTTCGTTAATTACAATAACAATTTGATTAACGTTCGTTACTTGTATAGAATTAATTGCACCATAATGTAACGGAGTTCAATCGAATTGCCATCATATGTAACAAACTATTTTAAACCTTTTGATATACCAAACTTTTATTATATTACCGATGTATATAAGTGACATTTGGTAGGTTAAATAGTGACGTGGCACGCCACGTCACTATATAGAAAGGTCACTTACAATACATTCAGACCCCATGGATTAGTCGGGCCAAACAGTCAGAAACCATGGTTACCCCAAAATAAATAAAATAAAGAATAAGCTCACATGCTGCATAAATAAGCTTGTAGGTTTTATTGAACCAAATGGTAACAAACATTTACCAAATTGTCATAGTATGTAATGAACTTTGTTTGTTTCACCTGTTTTCGTAACAAACTTTCAATCACTTGGCAATGTATGTAATTGACCTTTTGTAGTCGTTAAAACTTTATCTTTTCGAATGGACAAAACTTCAGAACAAACCATGTCCATATCCATAGTTTTGGACATGAGAAGCACCCGGTATGATCGAAGTAGGCTTCATTTCATAATGATCAACACCACCTCTAATACTATTATTAGTTCCAAATATCGACATTGAGTTAGAATTCTCGGTGAATAGCTTATTAGCTTGTATAGAAACGGTCTTCTTAAGTTCCTCCATTGAGTCCTTCAATTGTTCGAGTTCATGTAGAGACAAGTCTTCTATTGGTGCTTCCCACCAAAACTGGCTCCTGCTAGTCTTTCTCATTTCGTCTAGTGTCTCGGTTCTTTTTTTCTCAGCTTCTAACTCGTTAAGCATGTGTGTTAATTGCATGTTTAGTTCAGGAATGCTAGCTATTCTATGACCCTCAACAAGATGTAAACTTGTTGTGTTAAGATTAGGGTTTCGAGCCAGAAATCTATCAACAACTGACTCGACTTTAGGATGACCAAAAGAAAAAACTTTTCCAGCCGGCGAGAATACCACAATAGCGATTTCGACCCCACACAATGTGCACAGCTCACTAGCTTTCTTGAAGAGCCCTGATCTTCTCTTCGAGAATGTTACTTGTAGATGGTTTTTTATCTGGATTTTCGCAATTTTGATCTTTTGGCGACCCAAGCTCGGTTTCTTAGCCATAGTTTAAATGAGATGTTCAAGAAGATTGATTAAAAATGAAGGTTTGTTGGATAATTCAGTTTTGAGTAAAACATGGATATTTATAGGTGATGAAGTTAATTGGTTTTTCAGAATTTTAATTGCAACTAATGATTTGGGAGTTAAAAATCCTTGACTATTAATTTGTGGATATCAAGACATTCATTTTCTTGGTGTTTACATTATGAGGCCAACTATTTGACTTTTGCAGTTACATAAGTCAACATCATGAATTTGTTGCATGCCAGATAGTAAATTAAGGTGTACGTTACATTTGATATTTAAAGTCAACTTTTAATTTGTGAGTTTAATTGTAAATGATTTATTGGTGAAAGCATGTGATACTTAAATAGAAATCTTCCATCACAACATATTATTCGAGTAGTTATTCGATTACTATGTTGAACCTTGTCATAATTTCGATGCAAAATGCTAGTATTAAGCATACTCAAACTTGTGGCTACGATCTACTTACACTTCCTATGTACAGTTAAGATATTTCTTAATATCATAATATTTGTAATTCTTAAAGATACCTTTATTAGTCGATAATGGCATCAATGCAAGCAAAATATAGGACGAAATGAGTAAGAAATGATAGACCATCACACATTAAAGGTAAGGTATTAAGCATAATAGTAATGAATTCCTTTATCGGCAAAATTTCATTTCTTTCCATTAATGTAACTGAAATGTATAATGTCACGATACAGTGTCAAATAATTCTTGATTAAGGGTAGTATTAATATGCTTGTGAGATTATAATTATTATATGAAACTATTGCATTAGTTGCAGTGCCATCATTGTTGGACTTAAGAGCCAGTGATCCTTTTAGGCATCTTTATTGGGCTCACTCTTTGGTTAAGCTCTCTGTTTCCACCTACATATCTAGGATATTTTAAAAAGTGAATGTATTTCTTAGTAGCAGGGTCCGGGAAAGAATAGGAAAGGTGATTAGGTTCCTTCTGAGTTCTGTCTTATCACATATTGAGCTTTCAAACAGAGTTCTGCCTTATCACATATTGAGCTTTCAAACAACATATGCAGATTTGTTTATTATCCCAGGCCTAATTTCCTCAACTAGGTCCCTTTTTTTAACTAGTGAATAATTTCTTACGTACATATAAGGTGTCAAACAGTCGGAAACCATGGTTACCCCAAAAGAAATAAAATAAAGAATAAGCTCACATGCCACATAAATAAGCTTGTAGGTTTTATTGAACCAAATGGTAACGAACATTCACCAAATTGTCATAGTATGTAATGAACTGTGTTTGTTTCACCTGTTGTCGTAACAAACTTTCAATCACTTGGCAATGTATGTATTTGACCTTTTGTAGTCGTTAAAACTTCAAAATAGCGAGTGGCAACATACTGGAGTCACTGTATATCCATATAGAAGCTCCCTTAAATAGATTGTTAACAAAGTAGAAGTTTGTTACGTCAAAAGATAAAGGAAATAACCATTACATAGAATGAAACATTTTCTTGGAAAGTTTGAAATCGCATATCTAACTGAACATTTACCATGGAATATTCACTTTTAGGCTTGAAGATCCAGACTCGGAGGAGGTAAAAGAATTTGTGAAAAAGCAAGTGGAATTGACCGAATCTGTGCTCAAGAAGTGCGATACGAGGGAAAAGCTTCATGATAAGCTTACCAAGTTTTATGACTACCCCAAGTTTGGTGCTCCATTCAGAGAAGCTGATAAGTACTTTTACTTTCACAATAGTGGGCTTCAACCACAGAAAGTCATGTATATGCAGGTATATATGGTTATACAGCTCTGCAGTAAATTAAGGCACCGAAAGTAAATATTGTTGTGTTGGTTGTTATAGCTTAAGTTTTTTCTTTGTTGGTTTTGTAGGATAGTTTGGATGGAAAGGCAGAGGTGTTGCTTGATCCAAATGGACTAAGTGAAGACGGAACAGTGGCATTGAGCACGTATGCTGTTAGTGAGGATGCTAAGTACTTGGCGTATGCTCTTAGTTCAAGTGGAAGTGATTGGGTCACTGTTAAAGTGATGCGGATTGAAGACAAGAAAGTTGAGCCTGATACATTGTCATGGGTCAGTGATCGATTTAGTTATTTCTCTTATGAAGTTCCGTGTTGCAGTAAGTGGATGACATATTTGCTTTGTGACAGGTTAAATTTTCGGGTATTAGTTGGACAAATGATAGCAAAGGTTTCTTCTACAGCCGCTACCCTGCTCCAAAGTAAGTGCAAATGACATCTGATATTGTTTTTTGTTTAACATGCTCAAATTTATAGTAAATTAGTGTCAATTATAATTCCCAAAGGACATATTAAGGTTAAGTATTTGCATGTTGTCCTTTAAGATGGTTAAAATTGAATTTAGTCGCAACATGTGTAACATATAAGCTTGATGGCTATATCTTTTCTTGAATATAGATAGATGATAACGTTTAAACTGGAAAATTTGTAGGGAAGGTGAGAATTTGGATGCTGGAACAGAGACAAACGCGAACCTTGATCATCAGCTCTACTATCATTTCTTGGGTACAGATCAATCTGAGGATATTCTATGTTGGGAAAACCCTGAAAATCCACAGTACACACTTGGAGCATCTGTAACTGAAGATGGAAAGGTAAACAATCTACATTTTTAAAATATAGGGAGCTAATATTTATGTTACGTTGTTCATTTTTTTAAGTATCAAATTAGTACTGTTGGCTCGTAGTTAAACTAAATTTCATTTAAAAACTGAAAAATCTCATATTTATGAATGTAGTTAAAGCTATGTTATAAGCTGCATACTTGCATGCTTGATCTTGTGGTTTGGACTTTGGATTTTGGGAAATAGTAGTCAAGGTTTGAGGTGGACTGATAACAATCAAAGTTCACCAATTTTAAAGTGTTATGCATATCTTAAATCTCAACATGGTTTTTTTTTNGCCAACAGGTGTATCAAAAGGTCTGAATAGAGTTATTGGTATACAACTGCTTTGTTTCACCCTGTGTCTTAACAGTAACTTTCATCACTTGGCAATGTTATGTTAATTGACCTTGTTGTAGTCATTAAAACTTAAAATAGCGAGTGGCAGCATACCTGGAGTTCACTGGTTATATTCCATAATATGAAGGTCCTTACATAGATTGGTAAAAAGAGAAGTTTGTTACATGTCAAAAGATAAAGGGAATAACCCATCCCTACAGAGAATGCGACATTTCCATATGTTGTAATTGGTATAAGTTTTTCGACAATGATCAAACAATTGCTTGGAAAAGTTGAAATCGCATAATCTAACTGAACCATTTACCATGGAATATTCACTTTTAGCGGCTTTGAAGATCCAGACTCGGAAGAGGTAAAGACTTTGTGAAAAGCAAGGTAATGACCAGAATCTCGGCTAAAAAATGTGAGACACGGGAAAAGCTTCTGATAAGCTTACCAAAGATTTTATTGACACCGCCAAGTTTGTGTCCATTTAGAGACTGATAAGTACTTTACGTTCATAATAGCGGCTTTCAACACAGAAAGTCATGTAACGAAAAGGGTCCGGTTTGTTGACATGTAATAAATTCACAAAGGGATATACAGCTGATACAGTAAATAAGGCACCGGAAGTTAGTTCTTTTTGGTACTCGATTTTTGTGTATAAGCTTTAGCTGAAAGTCTTGTGTTTTTGTTTGTGTTTTTTATTGAGTGATTTTATTCCAAAGTTGTGGATATCTGAAACAGAGTATGGTGTCATATTCTGTATTTCCGAAGGTTCTAGAAGATATAGAGTGGTATCAAACGTACTTTGGCAGTTGAAGTAATTTTTCCCACTTACTTGTTTAGATAAATCCAGTTACGCTAGATATCGCGTCGGAGTTTGAGCGTTTGGCGTTACCGTACACTCTCAGTTCTAAGTGAGAGCGTTCAGGGGAGACCCATAGAATCCGGTGGTCAGCAATGTGTTTTTACCAAAAATTTTTACCACGGGATTAGAGTGACCCAAGAAGTTGAGCCTGATTAATGTCATCCGTTTATTGATCTAGTTAATAGTACGAGGTGAAGTAGTGTGATTTATTTTTTTATTGTATTTAGTTCCTTTAATTATACCACTTGTCTAGTAAATTCATGCCAAAGAGTTGATAGTGGATTGTTACCATAAGACATTTTTGTTGTGCAAACTTTGGGTTGGTTATTTCGGAACCCAAGGGTTGTAATTTGATGATTTAATTTTGCATGGATGTGATATAGGGTGGTTGTTTTTTGAGAAGACAATCTTATGTAGAACCTACACAACACATGGGAGCATATTTATGAAGGTTTATTTCTTTCTTTACAGTTCGCTACCCTATCCTTGGAACTCCATTCTCCAGAGAGAGCTTAGTGGGTGGCAAATGGTATATTCTGACAAATTTGTGAAAGTTGAGGGACTAAAACTGCCATTTGTGCCAAATTTGCTTGATTTTCATTGTGTTTTCAAACATTTTGCATTCTAAGACTTAAAACACACTTTTGGAATATTTCCATTATTTTCCGATGCTATATATGTTATTTTTGGGTTTTTGTAGACATCTCATAAATTTTTAATCGAGTGTTAACTGTTTATTTTATGTTGGCAGTTCAGAGGTGTGTCATAATATAAGATAATCACTGATGAAGATATTATCCGAACACTTCATTTTTACAAGGGTATATCACCCACACTAAGAATGCCTATTGCTAGGTCCGCTAGCAAGTCTTTTTGTTTCTCGTAAAACTTTGGGTATTTGAGGAATTATGAATTTTGGGGTCTTCTTATTTTATCCAAATAGCCACCTTCTGATCATTCTAGCGGATGTAAACACAGATGACTTTGAAGCATAATATAATTCGAACCTTTTGGCTTGGAATATAGATTGATGGATAACGTTTTACAGCTGGGGGGAAAATTTGTAGGGGGGAATGGTTTGAGAATGATGGTATGGGATGATGGGACGAGAGAATCACGCGAACCCTGAGTACATACCAGCGCTCTACCTTACAGTGATTTTAGCAAACCGAACTCTCAGTCTTGTAACACGGCAGGATCAAATTTCCTGGAGGAATTGTTACTTTTCTACCGAGTAAACCGTTTGGAACATATCCTTGGAAAACTTCAACCTCAACACATCTTTACTGATTAGCGGCACTATGGTTGAGCAACCTGTATTCTACGTGTAATGTTATATGATTGGATGAGCAAGAGTAGCAAACGACCAACTCAACACTTGGATTTAAGATAAATATTCTATTGGACCGAGTGGACCCGTAATAGCATTCCCGATTTAGCGTCCACGAAATCCATTTTTTTTTTATATAGGGGTTAATGTACCCAACATGATAGGTAAGCTAGAATATACCCAGTTTGGGCTAACATTTGTATAACTTAAAAATATAGTGGGCAAAGCAGTTCATCATCAACCAACCTGAAAATGACCTCCAAAAATTATATTTTAAGAATGTAGGTAAAGCTTATGGGTTATATATTGCATGCTTGGATCTTGTGTTGATTTTTTGGGAAATAGTAGTCCCAAGGTTTGAGGTGGCTGAATTAAACAAAAAAAAAAAAATTCAAGAGTTCACCAATTTAAAGTGTACGATAACTTAAAATGAAAAACATGGTGGTGTATTTGTGTGTGTGTGTTTTTTTTTTTTTTTTTGTTTTTTTTTTTTTTTTTTTTTTTTTTTTTTTTTTTTGCATATAATGTTAGTTCTGAAGTAAAGAATTTTTTGTATTGTTTTTTTTTTTTTTTTTTTTTTTTTTTTTTTAATGTCTTTAGTTGAAGTAAAGTAATTTTTTTGTACTCACTAATTTTGTTTCTATCGAGATGTGTCTTTTGTCTATTTTAGAATGTTTCCTTTTACTATAGGCTATAGTGTATATTTAGCAAATATTTTAAGTTATAACAAATACAATTTTTGCATCTCAATCTCGGATGTTATCTAATATGTTCATCTCTTATGCAGTTTGTTCTTCTTTATATTAACGAGGGCTGTGATCCTGTCAACAAACTATATTACTGTGATATATCTACTCTACCTGGTGGGATTGAAGGGTGCCGAGAAAAGAAATCTCTACCGTTTGTTAAACTTATTGACAATTTTGACGCGATGTATCAAGCTGTTGCAAATGATGATACCGTTTTCACATTCTTAACAAATAAAGATGCTCCAAAGTACAAACTAGTCCGAGTAGATCTAAAGGAACCAAACACCTGGACTGAAATCATTCCACAATCCGAGAATGATGTTCTGGATTCAGCTGTTGCTGTCAATGGAAATCAACTTGTAGTGAGTTATATGAGTGATTGCAAACACGTGTTGCAGTTGAGGGATTTGCAAAGTGGGTCCCTTTTGCATAATTTGCCTATCAGTATCGGTAGTGTGGATGATGTTAGTGCACGAAGGAAAGATAGCTTATTTTTTATTGCTTTTACAAGCTTCCTTACTCCTGGGACAATATATCAGTGTGACTTAAAAAGCGGCGTTCCAGATTTGAAAATATTCCGGGAAATTGTGGTTCCTGGATTTGATCAGACCGAGTTTCAAGTCAGCCAAGTATGTTTTTTCAAATCCTTTACCATTATTAACCCTTAGATATTATTCTCAGCAATCCGTTTTGGGAGGGTATACATTAATTTTCATATAAAGCCATGGTATTTAAGTTTTTAGTAGTTTTAATTTTAGTATAGAAGTATCTAGTTAATTACTTAATTATGTCTTTTTTTTTTCCTGTTTCAGGTGTTTGTGCCTAGTAAAGATGGTACGAAAATCCCAATGTTTGTCATGGCTAGAAAGGATATAGTTCTGGATGGGTCACACCCATGTTTGTTATATGGATATGGTGGATTTAATATTAGTCTGACACCATATTTTAGCGTCAGTCGTGTTGTACTGATGAGGCATTTAGGTTTAGTGTACTGCCTTGCTAACATTCGTGGTGGTGGTGAATATGGTGAAGAATGGCATAAGGACGGGTCACTTGCCAAGAAGCAAAATTGTTTTGATGACTTTATCTCTAGTGCTGAATATCTTGTATCTTCGGGTTACACTCAGCCTAAAAAGTTGGCAATCGAAGGTGGAAGCAATGGTGGGCTCCTTGTTGGAGCTTGCACTAATCAGGTACTAATTTTGTTTCCATGCAAATGTTCCAATAATCAGGGATTTTCTGAATCTAGTACTAGTTTATAGATAAGATATATTAATTTTGGAATTTGTGTGATTACAGATGCCTGATCTCTTTGGCTGTTCACTTGCTCATGTTGGTGTTATGGACATGCTTAGGTTTCACAAGTTTACAATTGGTAAGCCTGTTTGTTTGGATTTGCATTTCAAATCTGATTATCACTCCCATCCCACAAGAGGCGTCTCCTATAATTCACATATTTGTCCACTCCTATTTGTTTTATAAAATAATTCTTAAATAACTAAAATTCGTTAAAGACTAACATCTTATTATCTGATTATTACAACGCCAAACAACAAAAGCACATTCTATCACCATCTCCTAGTGTCCTAGTGTTCGCCTTGTTACAGACTTACAGTTGATTACCGATTTCGATGATTAAAAATCACATATTCATTTTTATATCACACATCCAAACATTCCTTTATCATAGACGCTCCTTTTTTAAAGTTTTATTATATTGGATATTCTTCCCTCTTGCCAGGCCATGCATGGACATCTGACTATGGCTGTTCAGATAAGGAAGAAGAGTTCCAATGGTTAATCAAGTAAGCTATTTCCTTCTCATTAAACTACTTGTACTTGTGTTACTAGTTGTCATATTTGCATATGTTTACTGAAAATTGTAAATTGTTTCTTTCAAGGTACTCGCCATTGCATAATGTCAGGAGACCATGGGAGCAATCTAATGATCGTTCTTCTCAATATCCTCCCACTTTGTTGTTGACAGCTGATCACGATGACAGGGTTGTGCCATTACACACGTTGAAACTATTGGCGGTATGTATCTCATTAACTGTCCCAACTTGTTATCTCTCATTTATATTGGTTTGTCTTGCTCGTTTTCCGTTTGTTAAACTTATTGACAATTTTGACGCGATGTATCAAGCTGTTGCAAATGATGACACCGTTTTCACTTTCTTAACAAATAAAGATGCTCCAAAGTACAAACTAGTCCGAGTAGATCTAAAGGAACCAAACACCTGGACTGAAATCATTCCACAATCCGAGAATGATGTTCTTGATTCAGCCGTTGCTGTCAATGGAAATCAACTTGTAGTGAGTTATATGAGTGATTGCAAACATGTGTTGCAGTTGAGGGATTTGCAAAGTGGGTCCCTTTTGCATAATTTGCCTATCAGTATCGGTAGTGTGGATGATGTTAGTGCACGAAGGAAAGATAGCTTATTTTTTATTGCTTTTACAAGCTTCCTTACTCCTGGGACAATATATCAGTGTGACTTAAAAAGCGGCGTTCCAGACTTGAAAATATTCCGGGAAATTGTGGTTCCTGGATTTGATCAGACCGAGTTTCAAGTCAGCCAGGTATGTTTTTCCAAATCCTTTACCATTATTAACCCTTAGATATTATTCTCAGCAATCCGTTTTGGGAGGGTATACATTAATTTTCATATAAAAGCCATGGTATTTAAGTTTTTAGTAGATTTAATTTTAGTATAGAAGTATATAGTTAATTACTTAATTATGTCTTCTTTTTTTCCCCCTGTTTCAGGTGTTTGTACCTAGTAAAGATGGTACGAAAATCCCAATGTTTGTGGTGGCTAGAAAGGATATAGTTCTGGATGGATCACATCCATGTTTGTTATATGGATATGGTGGATTTAATATTAGTCTGACACCATATTTTAGCGTCAGTCGTGTTGTACTGATGAGGCATTTAGGGTTAGTGTACTGCCTTGCTAACATTCGTGGTGGTGGTGAATATGGTGAAGAATGGCATAAGGACGGGTCACTTGCCAAGAAGCAAAATTGTTTTGATGACTTTATTTCTAGTGCTGAATATCTTGTATCTTCGGGTTACACTCAGCCTAAAAAGTTGGCAATCGAAGGTGGAAGCAATGGTGGGCTCCTTGTTGGAGCTTGCACTAATCAGGTACTAATTTTGTTTTCATGCAAGTGTTCAAATAATCAGGGATTTTCTGAATCTAGTACTTGTTTATAGATAAGATATATTAATTTTGGAATTTCTGTGATTACAGAGGCCTGATCTCTTCGGTTGCTCACTTGCTCATGTTGGTGTTATGGACATGCTTAGGTTTCACAAGTTTACAATTGGTAAGCCTGTTTGTTTGGAGTTGCATTTCAAATCTGATTATTACTCCCATCCCACAGAGGCGTCTCCTATAATTCACATATTTGTCCGTTTCTATTTGTTTTATAAAATAATTCTTAAATAAGTAGAATTCGTTAAAGACTAACATCGTATTATCTGATTATTACAACGTCAAACAACAAAAGCACATTCTATCACCATCTCCTAGTGTCCTAGTGTTCACCTTGTGACTTACAGTTGATTACCGATTTCGATTATTAAAAATCACATATTCATTTTTATAGCACACATCCAAACACTCCTTTATCATAGACGCTCCTTTTTTAAAGTTTTATTATACTGGATATTCTTCCCTCTTGCCAGGCCATGCATGGACATCTGACTATGGCTGTTCAGATAAGGAAGAAGAGTTCCAATGGTTAATCAAGTAAGCTATTTCCTTCTCATTAAACTACTTATACTTGTGTTACTATTTGTCATATTTGCATATGTTTACTGAAAATTGTAAATTGTTTCTTTCAAGGTACTCGCCATTGCATAATGTCAGGAGACCATGGGAGCAATCTAATGATCGTTCTTCTCAATATCCTCCCACTTTGTTGTTGACTGCTGATCACGATGACAGGGTTGTGCCATTACACACGTTGAAACTGTTGGCGGTATGTATCTCATTAACTGTCCCAACTTGTTATCTCTCATTTATACTTTGTTTTACTCTTTATTTATTGGATCAGAAGTAATTTATGATCAAAACTTTGTATAATTATTTTGAAAGAGAGACTAGTTGATTTTGAGTTATTTGTAGAGGTCTTGCTTCTTTTTTGTATGCCATATGGTTAATACTAAATAGTTGTTTCTTTACACATTCTTTCAGACCATGCAATATGTGTTGTGCACGAGCTTGGAGAATAGCCCACAGACGAACCCAATCCTTGGCAGAATTGACTGCAAGGCTGGTCATGGATCTGGACGTCCCACAAAGAAAGTGGTATGAACTTGAACCTTCAACTTCTATAACCATTGTAGAAACAAATATATTAGAAAATCAGTATGTCTTCAAATAGAAACTGTTATATCTTAAAAACTTGGAAAGTGATATGAAATTATTAGTCATAGGTTGGTTTGTTTGACCTTCTTATATCCATTTTGCAGATTGACGAATGGGCAGATTCATACAGTTTCATGGCTAAAGTGGTTGGCGCAAACTGGATTGATTAAATGACTTCCGTCAATGAGTTAGTTTTGGCCATATGATGCAATCAAACCTGCATTGTCTAGCCGTATCTCAGAAGTTTTAGATCTTATTCTGGTCATGAAGTACATGCATTTAACTTTCTATCAGTTGTTTTCTTCTTTTATATAGCCAGACTTGGTTCATTCTTTTGTGGAACATAACTGATGTTAATCAGCATTTATAAAAAACTAGAAACGACGTATTGCAGATAGTCTATGCACAATTTATTACTAAACTGGTTTAGGCGTATATGCACCTGTAGTCTCGTAAAGTCATGAAGGCTTTTGTATTGTACCAGCTAGCAGCCTTATAGTCTCTGCTCTCTATTGAAAGTTAGAATTGCATCCTAATAGCATATTAATTAACTTTCACCAAAACTGAAGAATAAACTGCTTGAGGCTGGCAAATCCAGCATTTTAGGGAGCGTGTAGCCATTTAGCACTATAAATAGTTACTGCCACAGCCCACGGATCGGGAGTTGCGGCCACCTGATCGCCTATATATAACGCTACCATGTATAACACAGCCTGTCAATCTAGGAGACAGCCAAGACCACACTCTCCATTGCTTCTTCTTGAATTTTAGCTTGGTTCTCCCAGCCTCCTAAGTTTTTGTTAGCCCTTGCAACAAGGATCGCGCATAAGCTAGTGATGCGTGCGGCTATTGGACTTTTGCCATCTAGTAGGCCACTAGTAATTTAAATGACAGCCACTTGATAATGCTTATGGATTTGCAACGAACCTATGAAGAATTATGAGTCGATGAGTTCTTACAAATGATGCAATGTTGACAATTTGGTTCAAGTTATTTAGTTGCCATAGTTCGTTTTAGCTTAACTAATCTTGCTCCTATTGGTTTTTGAAGAAAAAATTATTCAGATCAATCAAAATGAGAGAAGTAATGACATGATTCGATTCATAATATATTGTAATATTTCGTTTATTACATATAAGAAGGAAAAAAAGTACACTTATATAAATTATAGATAAAGAAAAAGAATTGTGACCTTGAGATGAGGTCAGAAAAGAGTTCTAATGATACATCCAATAACTAAATTTTCAGGCAGTGCTTATATAGCACCACAAGAATAATTTGCACAAACCAAAATGAATTCAATTATGCTAAAGTGGAAACTCATGTCTAAACTCAACCTTCAGTATTGACGCCTTCTTAATCAGAGAGGACGTGTGTGGCGGCCTGCAGCCTTTCCACATAACCGTGCATTCTTTGGGATTGGGAACTCGTCTCTGATGGACCCTGAGTTTGTGTAAACGCGAAGGTAAAATTGTTCACCAAGGTATTGTCTGGCCCAATATTCTGTTCTCACGTTCCACATTCCAACGTTATCAAGTGCAACGTAAATGGCTGACCATGATTTTGGGTAAACCTGTAAAAAAGTAAAAGAAAGTTTTAAATATCCCGAAAAAATTTTGTCCATATTTTATTACTGTGTTAATCAGTGGTAAATCTTTTGTTTCACGGTACCTGGATTGTGCTTCGTGCAACTCCATCTCGAAGGTTGTAACCGTTCCTGCTAGCTTGAGTCCATTGTCCTCCATCCATTCTGCATTTCATAAATACAACCACCTTAATAAGATCATTTTTGCCTAAACCAACCTGACCCTACCCATATTGGCCCAAAATGTACAGGGTGATTAAGCCTCACCCGACTCTTTTTGGCCTATTAAATACTGACCATTTGCATAAGAAGATTGATTCAGCCCGTTTGGACCCATAAAATGTTTTCCCGGCCGTATAAAAGCTAAAATTAACAATAGGCAATTAAGTGCTTACCCGACAACAAAGAACTGATAGCCATCAAGGTGATAGCTAAGCACAATATCAGAAGGATTTTCAAAGACTATTTCAACAAACGATCTAAAATCAGCCCCCATAACTGATGTATCTGTATAAAGACCACCACCAGTTGGTCTATCGGATATGCTTCCAACACGGAAAACACCACCAATATTGAAATAATCGGCAAGTTTAAGAGGAGTGTCAGCTGGGACGAACGAGACACTGTTGATACCATATCGTTGTTTGCCATTAACTTGTCCGGCAGTACTTTGGAGAATGATGGTTCTGCTTGGGGTTATCATGCCGTAGTGATATGAACCTTGTGGGTTTGGTCTTGGTCCGCTGGCTGTAAGATTGGTCCTGTAGGTTTTATAAAATGTGTCAATATATGATACTCTCCTAACATAATAATTTGAGCACTAGAGTTGATATAGCATATGGTAAACAAACATGGGACCAAATTATATCATTTTAGGAAATTATGGCAAAAAACATGATGTCCCGGAAATAGTCCTTGTGACCAAAACAGATTAATTAACAAAGACGCAAAAAAAAACCGACCTGATGGAACGGGCCTGGTTAAGGGACCAATCGACTTGAATGGTGGGCCCACCGGGGATTGGGCCAGAAACTTTGCCCGCAGAGTTGGCATAATGAAGGGTACCTGTTGTTGTAAGGATTGGAGTAGTGAACCGGGAGGACACAACAATGTAGTAGTCCTGGCCGGGTTGATCAGCAGTAAATAGTACTGAATATGATTGACCAACATGAACATCTAAAGATGAATATGTTTGTTGGACCGTATGTGTTCCCTCCACTTCGACTAATTTCATCTTGTGGTTTTGAATACGGAAGTTTAGGGAATTTTGTAGTCCCACGTTTGATATTCTAAGCCTGTATGTTTTTCCTGGATGTCGAGCAAGAACATAAATCAATAAAAATGTAAGATCGCTTGCCTTCTTTTACAGTTTTTATCAACGTTCAAGTGAGTAGTGTTTACCTTGTTCAACATTGAAAGATGCACCACCCGGTCCACGTCCATTGATGAGTATTCCAGCAGGGAAAGGTATTCTATGACCTCCGTCTAGAACTCTTCTCAATATCTGAAACGATTGAAATAACATCTCGTTCAATTAGAGCCACTTTTTTTTAAGACCATTGATTGACATGCCTAAATGTACGCCTAATCCTATATGGCGTCATTCAGTTAGTGACAACATATGGACCCACTTCTTCACAAACCAATAAATCATTATCACGCCCATATATGTACAAAATCTGTAGCACTTTTAGGCTTATCAAATCATTTTCTTTTTTTTATATCTTTATATCATAACGTATAAGTTTCATGATATAATTCATATACTTAAGTATGGTTCTACTTGGATCATCTAACCCTTGCATTTTTCTCTTTAAATTTTTGTTTTTGAACTTATATGCACATTTAAGTTTCATTTACCAAATACTAAAAGATTTCAAGAAAATATGCTGAATAATGAGTGGTGGAAAAATGACAAAACTACCAAAAAGTGGTTAAGCAATAGCAAACTTTGCACATGGATTATGTAGGGTTGCCCACTAATTGGGACAGCTAAGAAGCAATGAGTAGACCCAACTGTATATTATCATTGATACGATAAATAACCCCATGTGTTTATAAACACAATAGAAAGCCATTGTTATCACTTGTCCATTATTATTAGTGTAAGTTATTGTATGGTAATCATCTATACATTATGGATCATGACCTACACATCTAAATATTAGTTAATATTCTGCTTGACCAAAAGGCCACTAGGTTCATCTCTTACACTTTACACTTTCACCATTTTAATTATTCATCTGAGTTTCTGACCTAATATTGCGAGCTGATAATCCTAAGACAACTACCTTTTTGATAACCCGGACTCAGTGCAAGTGAAACTCCTTGGTCACAATGGGATTAATTTTCTCCCTGTTGGAAGGCTTGGTAACCTTCTTATTGTTGGGTCGCCTCTCGTGGTTATTTGCTTTCACCATTTCGTTTCATTTTTTATTCTTCCAAAAAAATTAATAAATGGTTTTTCACATAGAGTTAGGATCAAATGAGAAATATAGTTAAGATGAGAAGAATGAGAAGAAATTACAACCACAAATATTAGATGCACCCATGAAAAATAGATGCATCTCCTATTATTCCTCTTTCCTTATTTGAAATATGTGGCTATAATTATTTCTCACTCTTCTCATTTCATAAATTCTTCTCACTAGATCCATACTCTTTTCACATAATGCTATTTGCTAGGGGTACATTTATTATTGTACAGTAGTTTTTCACATAATGATGTGCAATAAATATTTAAAAAACTTTGGTGGGGTTATAATGTACTAGTAGCTGTGGGGTCAAATTTGTCATTTAGGCCCAAACAAGGTTGCACTAAAGTTGTAGTCCCACATTTGATATTCTAAGCCTGTATGTTTTTCCTGAACATAAATCAATAAAAATGTAAGATCGCTTGCCCTCTTTTACAGTTTTTATCGACGTTCAAGTGAGTAACGTTTACCTTGTTCAACATTGAAAGATGCACCACCTGGTCCACGTCCATTGATGAGTATTCCAGCAGGGAAAGGTATTCTATGACCTCCGTCTAGAACTCTTCTCAATATCTGAAACAATTGAAATAACGTCTCGTTCAAATTAGGGCCACTTTTTAAGATCATTAATTGGTATGCTTAAATGTACGCCTAATCCTATGTGGCGTCATTCAGTTAGTGATAGTATAGGGACCCATTTCTTCACAAACCAATAAATCATTATCACGCCGTACAAAATCTGTTGCACTTTTAGGCTTATCAAATCATTTTCTTTTTTTTAAATCTTTATATCATAACGCATAAGTTTCATGATATAATTCATATACTTAAGTATGGTTCTACTTGGATCATCTAACCCTTGCATTTTTCTCTTTAAAATTTTGTTTTTGAACTTATATGCCCATTTAAGTTTCATTTACCAAATACTAAAAGATTTCAAGAAAATATGCTGAATAGTGAGTGGTGGAAAAATGACAAAACTACCAAAAAGTGGTTAAGCAATGAGCAAACTTTGCACATGGATTATGTAGGGTTCCCCACTAATTGGGACAGCTAAGAAGCAATGAGTAGACCCAACTGTATATTATCATTGATACGATAAATAACCCCATGTGTTTATAAACACAAAAGAAAGCCATTGTTATCACTTGTCCATTATTATTAGTTTAAGTTATTGTATGGTAATCATCTATACATTATGGATCATGACCTACACATCTAAATATTAGTTAATATTCTGCTTGACCAAAAGGCCACTAGGTTCATCTCTTACACTTTACACTTTCACCATTTTAATTATTCATCTGAGTTTCCGACCTAATATTGCGAGCTGATAATCCTAAGACAACTACCTTTTTGATAGCCCGGACTCAGTGCAAGTGAAACTCCTTGGTCACAATGGGATTAATTTTCTCCCTGTTGGAAGGCTTGGTAACCTTCTTATTGTTGGGTCGCCTCTCGTGGTTATTTCACTTATTTGCTTTCACCATTTCGTTTCATTTTTTATTCTTCCAAAAAAATTAATAAATGGTTTTTCACATAATGCTACTATTTGCTAGGGGTACATTTATTGTACAGTAGTTTTTCACATAATGATGTGCAATAAATATTTAAAAAACTTTGGTGGGGTTATAATAGCTGTGGGGTCAAATTTGTCATTTAGGCCCAAACAAGGTTGCACTAAAGTGAGCAATAGCCCAGCTGTAGTAGGCCAGTATCATTAAAACCCAACATAGCGACACCGTTACCGACGACTTGAGTTACTGTTGGTAAGTGATATCAAGCTTTTAAAATATTTTCTTTAGTAAAGCTTTAAATTATAAAACGTATCTAACTAGAATCCAAAGGGTCAAACATCAACGACGATTTATTTTATAAACAAAGATAAAGTGCTGTAAGTAGCTAAAACTAGTATACTTTGTTGTTAAAAAAAAAACAAGTATTTTTTGATAGGAAATGTTTGGCGGGCTAGAGCTGGAGCTGGAGTTGTGACTTAGGTGGTGTTTGTTTGTTAAGAGGGTCTGAATCTGAATCTGAACCGCACATCTGAATCTGAATCTGATGCGTAAATGTCTGAATCTGACCGCATCTGAACGGGAAAAAAAACTCATGTTTGAACCGCATATTTGCTTGCTCGTACTAATTTTTTTTTTGTTTTTATTTGTGTCAGCAAGAGGCAACAAGACGCATTCAGACACCCCTCTCAAGTCTAAACCATTAAGATCTTACTGCATCTGAATGCGTCTGAACGGGAAAAAAAAAACAAACGGTCTGAACGTCAAAATGTCTGACCGATTCAGACACAGTGCCCATTCAGAAGCTGTTAAGAGGCAAAAAAGAAAAAACAAACACAGCCTTATATTATAGCTGGAGTTTATAATTTTATAAACTTGTTTGACGAATTAGTTGGAGCTAAAGTTTACTAATGTAAAATTGTATAAAAATATATCAAGTTAATTTTAAATATATTTTCAACTTTTACGTGATAATTCATCATATTTTGAAAAGTATCTAAATAATTTGACTAGTTATAAGCTTATAAGCCTTTTTCAATGAGCTAGTTATGGCTTCTAAAAGCTTCTATAATTTCATACGACAAACAAGACTTATTTTATAAGCTAACTTATTTTAAAAGCTATATGTGGCTATAATTATTTCTCACTCTTCTCATTTCATAAATTCTTCTCACTAGATCCATACTCTTTTCACATAATGCTATTTGCTAGGGGTACATTTATTATTGTACAGTAGTTTTTCACATAATGATGTGCAATAAATATTTAAAAAACTTTGGTGGGGTTATAATGTACTAGTAGCTGTGGGGTCAAATTTGTCATTTAGGCCCAAACAAGGTTGCACTAAAGTGAGCAATAGCCCAGCTGTAGTAGGCCAGTATCATTAAAACCCAACATAGCGACACCGTTACCGACGACTTGAGTTACTGTTGGTAAGTGATATCAAGCTTTTAAAATATTTTCTTTAGTAAAGCTTTAAATTATAAAACCTGCTAAATACCATTTTTAATTAAAAAAAACGAAAACGTATCTAACTAGAATCCAAAGGGTCAAACATCAACGACGATTTATTTTATAAACAAAGATAAAGTGAAGTAAGTAGCTAAAACTAGTATACTTTGTTGTTAAAAAAAAAATAATAATAAAAAAAGGTATTTTTTGATAGGAAATGTTTGGCGGGCTAGGGCTAGAGCTGGAGCTGGAGTTGTGGCTTATATTATAGCTGGAGTTTCTAATTTTATAAACTTGTTTGACGAATTAGTTGGAGCTAAAGTTTACTAATGTAAAATCGTATAAAAATATATCAAATTAATGTTAAATATATTTTCAACTTTTGCGTGATAATTCATCATATTTTGAAAAATATCTAAATAATTTGACTAGTTATAAGCCTATAAGCCTTTTTCAATGAGCTAGTTATGGCTTCTAAAAGCTTCTATAATTTCATAGGACAAACAAGACTTATTTTATAAGCTAACTTATTTTAAAAGCCGAAGTCCCAAAAGCCTTTATAAGCCGTCTTCCAAATACAACCATGTAGTTGGACTTTGTAGCCTACAAAAGTAGACGAATGAAGGTCTATCTAAAAAGATAAGTTGACTAAATAAAATCTCAGTTAATGCAAAAGCTTTGAAAGTACAGCAATACTACAATAATGTGTTTGGCTTTTGATAAGTTAATAGACTTTTAAAGTTAGTAACTTTGAATAAATGAGATTAAGGCAAAGAATAAAATGTGAATGAGGAATTACTTACAGTGTGATTAGCTTTGTACCAATCTCCGATGAGCACGGTGTAGTCACCGGCGGGTTCATCAAATGGGACAGGGATTCTAGGACGGCTTAGAATCCTGATACCTCCAAACCCGCCAGCAGCTTTGTGGAACGATAAAGATGGGAAATAGTAAAAGCTTCCGATTTGATCCTTGACTTGAAGGATGTATGTGAAGTTTTTACCCGGTGGAATTGGACATGTTGTGCCGTAAACACCATCTTCAAATGAATTCCTTCTTTGTTGAATTCCGTTCCTACAAGGTCATGTTTTACTTAAACCCTTGATCGAGAATAATAGCGTAAAATGCACATAGAATACATGAGAATGCCAATTAACGTATTGTAGCGCGATATGTTTTCTTCGAATGCAAACTAATAAACACACTACAATGTTTGCCAAGCTCACTTAATAAGACTTAAACTCACAATCTCTATATAAAAACGTCTCTTTATTAAGTCGAGTGATTAACATGCGTAAAAGTTTATCAAGTTATTTTTGCAAATTTTTTAGGGATAATGTAGCTTTATTATGTGTTTCGAAGAAAATGACATTAAGGATATGTTTGGCAAGGAGCGGTGTGAAACTTTTTGAAGCGGTGAGCAATGAGCATTTTGGTTTTTAGTAGTCGTTTGGCAAATGAGCGGTGAGCTTTGTTATTTTTTAGGAATGCTCATTTTTCCAATACTTCTTTAAGAAGCTATGAGCGGTAAGCTGTGGTTACTGCTCACAGCTCACTGCTACTTTTAACAATCGCACCCTAAATATGAAATGAATTTTTTTTAAGACAAAAATGAAAGGACCAAAATAATAGATGTCGGTAAGCTATTTAATAATACTACGTAACATATACACAAAAGAAAACAAATATGAAGAGGCATATCCTATAAAGAATTTTTATTGTTACTTTAGTTACCCAATGAAGAAAAGTGACGAAAACAACACAAAATACGATTATTTATATTTTCACGTGCAAATACAAAATTGACAAACACAAATGCACCGCATCTGACCTGCTTCATGTACTATTTTTATTTTTTTGTAATTTGTGTTTTAAATTCTTTCACTGAATTTCAACGAAAAAACAAATTTCAAAACATCTTAAAATGTGAGCCAATTTACATGGTCACACTTTGTGCCTTTGTGGAGCCAATAACATTTTAGACATAACGAAAAAGACATATATAGTACGGTAAATCATAATTATAAATTCAAATTCTTACACTATAGAGATGATAAAGGTTAAAACTTTATTGGGGAAAAATACAAATGGTAGGTACATTTGAGCTTTTATGTTGGAACAAACTGATCACTAACGCTCTTCAACCACTAAAAAGTTTTAAATCCGTAGAAAACCTTATCCTCGTGCACTCATATTTGTCGAGTGTCGACTAACCTTGTCCTAGTGCACTCATACGTATCGACTACCCTTATCCTTGTGCACTCATAGGTGTCGACTAGCCTTGTCCTGGTGCACTTATAGATTCGACTTATCATCCCACAAGGACCAACAATGTTCAATTTTAACAAAATAAATGAATGATAATAGTTGGTATATCTTATACTATTAGGTAAAGTTGTAAGTTGGCTAAAAGTCACTAATGTTATTTTCCATGATTAAGACTATCATTATTGTAACATAAATGACCCTATCAACTAAAAGATCCATGGAGAAAAAAATGGAATTTGATTGGTTAAAATTTAAAACAAAATAAAACTTTTTATGATAGAACCACATTTAATTAGCAACCAATTAAATTAGTCACTATTGATTGCATATCGCTATTTTGTTGATGTGTTACTCCAAAAGATCTTACTAGTACTAAAAATAGGTAAATATCGGCTCTATTTAATCTTGTGTTTTAAGAAATCAACAAACATTCTTAAACATGTCATAAAATGTTCCATTTTTATTTTTAAGTAATGTTCAAGTTTAAAGAACTTTATGGGTTTTTTAAGGTATTAATTAGGTTTGATTCAGTTTATGACAATTCATAATTAAAAAATATTCTCAAATGGTAAGAAATTACAATATTTATTAATAAAACTTTACAAAAACAGAATATTTGCATGTTTTTCTGTTGGAATCGGATCTTGTATGAGAATGTGCAAATGAGCTCACGGAATTAGATACAATTTTTTTTTACTGTCTTTATATGTGAAAAAGCTAACTTTTTTACTTTCAATGTAACAAATTTTTATCCGGTTGCTAATGTTAGAAAACGATTTATGGCTGGTAAAATAATGGCATGAAAGTCACGTCATGCCACCATTTCACCTGCTATAGAAGATGGATTACATACATCAGTAACGAAATAAAAAATTGTTACTGTCAAAATATGAAAATATATTTTTTTACTTAGAGCATATGCAATGGTTGGTTTGAGGAAAAGCTTTTTACTATTTGAAAAAGCTTTTCAAAAGCTTTTTAGCATTGCATGGAAGACTTTTTACAAAACTTTGAAAGAAAGACTTGGCACCACCCAAGTCTTTGAAGGCAAAAGCTTTGTACTTGTAAGAATTGCCATAAATGCACAACTCTAGCATTTATGGCTATAAATGCATCAAGTCATCAATAGCTTGAACGATTGCATATGCTCTTACAACAATTTGATGAATTATTTTTTTCCTTTTTGCAGCACGTGCATTAGCTGATATATACACATTTTAGATCTATATAAATAGTAAATCCATCACAGGTTATGTTTTCATTATGTAACCATTAGATTCGTTTATGTACTTTTTAATATGTAAAAGTTCACAAGACTGTACTAGGTGCAACTTTATACTGTGACGAAATTTATTCTTCTAACCTTTTACTAAAAAACAGGTTAAATTGAAAACAGTAATATGAAAAAAACCTAATTACCAGGAGATCAAAAATGGCTCAGGTAAACTGTTGAACACATTGATGATAAGATTATCATTTGTAACCGAATGAATATCTGGTCCTGGAAATTGTCCATTAATCAATATTCCCTGCACACAAAAACACAAAGTGTCACAAAAACATTAGATCTATCAGTAATTTAAAAAAAATAAAAAATACTAGTTTCCACATTTGTTTAAAATTTTCCTAGTCTATTATTAGTATTATTACACAGGACTACCGAAATTGACAAGACGCAACTTACACATTACTAGATTTTAAAAAACATAATGTGCCACGTAGTTGACCGGTCAACGAGAGCTTTTTAAAATATATATATACTAACAGGCTAGATTTAATTTCAACTCTAGCAGTTTCTTCGCCGATTTAAACCTTTTTGAGACTTTTGATATTAACAATACTAATTTAAGTAACTTTTTCCACATACATTTTCCTTTTAATGTTTTTGACACAGGGCCACCA
Source organism: Artemisia annua (assembly GCA_014162995.1). Lineage (NCBI taxonomy): Eukaryota > Viridiplantae > Streptophyta > Magnoliopsida > Asterales > Asteraceae > Artemisia > Artemisia annua. The sequence goes on from LBNU01034981.1 coordinate 69,635, forward strand.
AAATCCACGGAACGACTTACTACCCATAAAAACTTTAGTGTAAAATAAACGGGTTAAATGGGTCAAACCTGTTGACGAACTCCAAGTGGATAAATATCACCCAAAGTAACATTCCAGTTGAAGAATTTGTAGGGATCTTCAGCTCCGGTAATAGCAACTAGAAGTGCACCGACAGCGAAGCAAACGGCGACTCTGAGCTGCATTATTATTGTGACCGGTGAAATAAAGTGTCTAGAGAGAATGGGTTGGATATAAAGTGCGGTACAGAAGTGTTGATGGATGTGAGAAGTGGTTTTAGAGGGAAAATATATATATATAAAGTTTTTAGAATAATGTTTTCTTTTGTAGTACAATGCAATGCATGTGGTTGTTCTTTTTTTGTTGTTTGTTTTTTTTATTTTCGGTGGGAATTGTCTCTTTGTAATTGTGATTAGACATGCTTGATTTGTGCTTAAAAATGTTTCTTAAAGTAACTAAAATTGAAATATAAGATAATATTATAGTAACACAACTTGAGAACGATTTGTAAAACATTTCTAGATCGTTTTCTGGTCTTGAGCTCAAGTTCGAGACTCAAGAAAGCTCAACTCAAGCTATACCTCGACTTGAGTTCCAGCTCAAATCTCTATAAAAAAATCAATGAATAATTGCATGAAAATGTATCTACCTTGCCATATTTTCTAGTTCTCTGTAGTCTACTATTTTTTTTTTTAATTTCGTGTAGTCTGCTTTTGAATTCCGTCTGTTACGTGTACCGGGTAACCAGTTCTGTGTATTATTTGATAATTTTACCTTTCAATTTACACATTATTATTTTACTGCATGTGAAGGGGTATATCAAGCGTACAATTAGCCAAAAAAAAAATAAATAAATAAATAATGGCGTAAAAAAATTGTATGTAACCTTAGTTGTGACTAATTTTATGTGATTTGTGTGTCACTGTTTATTAATTTGTAAAAATGCCACTTTTTCTATATGCAACAAAATGCCCATTAGGGGTACCAATAACACTTCCCCAAAATTGAATATATCACTAGTAAAGTAGTAGTAACCTAACATTTTTGGTAACTTTGATCATATAAATTTATAAAGTTCTCTTTTTATATGAGGACTTAACGTAGAAGCCTCGTATAAATGTATGTAAAAATGTGATACGAATCATGTATGCTTCACGCTTGGTCGTTAAAAGGTTAAATGATATGATTAAATAAAGTCGAAGAGTAACATGGAAAAATGTATACAGAATATTTCCTACCTCAAATAAATGCATACCAATATACCAATTAATAGTCAACGGATGTTTGGATAACTCAATTAAATGCAAATCATGTTCAAAAACATAAGAACTTCATGACTTTGTGGTACACTTTAGATAACAAAAGTTGAGTAAACAAAAGTTGTTTAGCTCAATTTATATTTGATCATAAATTTCATCAAGAAATATAGCTAAAAAGTGCATTCTCTTTAAAGTTCAACAAACATATCGACATCCCAAAGAAAGTGTTTGTATGCATTTGCTCACGACACATTTATTAGCATGTATCATCTCAATAGGGCATGTCTTAAACTCTTAATATCGTTTACACGTGCTTTCTGTAACTCTTGTGGATGTTCGATTCAAATGTGTGCAACAATGCCCGTCCATAGGAGTCAGCCACCGTTTCGGATCCTACTCCTCTGCAATTTATTGCCCCATATTCTGGCTTGTGGATGTTCGATTCAAATGTGTACGACAATGCCTGTCCATAGGAGTTGTTGGATGGTCAATTTCACACAAGTTTAATCGAGATGTGATTTTGAAAGTTTTTTCAAATTGCATGATTGGTTGTCCTACTTGTTACTTAGTATTTGGCTTGAAATTAGTTGTCTTTGCTTAGCAAATTTGTTTCCAATATTCAAACTTAAGTTGAAAAAAGAGGTAAATATAAATTATAATATTAATTCAATTTAACATATTGTGTCATTAACTTTAGAGTTGACTACTTTAAACCGGTTAAAATTAAACATGTTCAATAATTCGTAGGATGTAATTGAGGACAAACTTCATACATGTATTTTTACAGCGTAAACGTCTTTGTCTGACTGAAATGATAAAATTTTTGTGAAATAAGTTATGAGTTTGATCTAAACTCTTCTCATATCTCAAAAAGAGATTACACATTGTCTAAGATACAATCTTAGGAAAATGCAACATGGATTCAAAATTGAACATTGTGTAAACAATCTTTTTAAATAAATATGTCAAACATCGTGATAAAAAAATTGACAATAACACAAAAAATAAAATAAGAGGGTTAATAATTGATAGAGGTGTCGGTGGAGTGGAAGTATGTTATTGAGTATTGACTTTGGTTTGTGTATTGTATTGTGATGGTACCCAACTTGCCATTTGCATTTTTAAGACCACTTGCATGTGATCCCTGTTATTCCCTTTTTATTTCCTTATTCCCACCTTTTTTATTTAATAAATTATTTGAAAACAGAAAGAATGGTAAAACAAGTTTAAGTTTAAAATGTTGATTATTCATCAAAAGAACATGGGTGTAGAGTAGACAACATTTGTTATCACACAAACCATGTAAACCATGAGTTATTTCTCAACATAAGGGGTGTAATGTAGTGGTGGAGACTTGTGAGTTTTGACTCTTCGATAAAGATTAAAGTTCAATTTAGTGGTAGATCATCGTCAACTCAGTAGTATGTCAGTTTTCTTTTTCATCATCAACTTAGTATAACAAGATAACAAACTTCACCGTCTAAATGTACTCTGCTTAAACACAATTATACCACACAATATACTCACACGCCCCCCGCTACCTTCTCCACAACTCAATCGGTCGATAGACCGACTTCTCACAAAACAGGGGGTATAACGCGCAGTTTGGAGGGAGTGTTGTAGCATGAAAAACATCTTTGTTCGGAGAAAAAACACGCCCAACTTACTACCATTACACATAGCCTCACAATTTACAACATGTCAATCTTCAATCACATTGTTTTGTTGATCTTGAAAGAGAGAACTTTATAAGAAAAAATTATCTTGTTCTTCGTAACGTTCATTATAAGCAAGTCGTTAAGTCACTTAAAAATCTATACATCGATTTTATATATATTGTCCTTAGAGCAAGTCGGGTAGGTGCATAAACCTTACAATTATTAACATTTCTAAGAGAAGTGTATTCCTTATGTGACTTATATTCGTCTTTAAGGCGGTAAATTTCTGCCAAAAAAGGATATTGAAACTTTATATGAAAACTATATTGCAGGTCTTATATATACTTTTAAATTTTGTAAACGAGAAATTTCTATAAATTTATGATTAAAATAGAATGTCATCATTTGGAACACATATTCTTGTAAATTAATGTGGTTGAACTCAGATGCAACATATATTCATGCAGATTTGGATTTTGTGCCTGCCTCTGAACATGCCACCGACTTTACTAAGATGTTGGGTTAGTAAAAAATACTTTAGCCTTTTGTATTTTGATAAAACGAATAACACCTTGTTAACTTTGGATTATTGTTTGAATCGTGTATCTCATGTTTTATACTTTTATTCAATAGTCTTGTTAACCTTAAGTACTTATAATGTTAACCAGTAAAAAGATACATTTTAGCACTGCTTAAGGACTATAATTTCGATCTAGGTTTTCTTGTTATTGGCAAACTCCAACACACCCTAGATCCACTACGCATGTCTCTTTACATGGCGACTCGACAATAAGGTTACTAAAGCATAATTTTAGGCCTCAAAAAACATAAATTTGTATATACATATTACAAGTTACATGTTCGATAAAATCAGAAATCATAGTCACTTATAGAATTGTCGCGAATGCTAAAAACCAAAAATAAATTAAAAACAAAAATCTCAAACCAATTTAATGAAAATGGTCAAAATATAGTTACATCAATCTGCATAATTGTTCTGAAAACTTTATGTCATTTTCTTTAATAATCTTTTCAATATCAACTAATCATTTGAATTTTACTATTCCGTTTAACATTATAACTTTATCCCTACTAAATAAGGTTTACAGATCATAATTATTATGTCTTATCTTTTATCCGGTTTACTTTTATCTTAATTCTGTAAGTTACAAATTACACTTAATGGTGCTTCACTGTGTTCTCAAGAAAAATTTAGAGTGTAAAGTAAAAGAATGTAAAAAAAGTAAAAGAGAAGGTAGTAAATGAAAAAAAGTAGAAAAAAAATTGTGTGTTCTTGAGTGTAAAAAGAAGAATAAAAGTGAAAGTGTGTTGTTTATAAAATTATTATTATACTCTTAAAGAAAAAAAGAACTAAAATAAAATTAAGGGCACTTTCGTTATTTATTTAATGGTTGTACTTGTTTACTTCACTCTCATTCTAAATGTGGGATGAAAGTATTTACACCAAAACATCCAACTTTCACCCCTTTTACATTTCACTTTCATCTTTAAAAAATCTCAAGAACATGACAACTATTAAGTTTCACTCATTTTACTTCCTTTTCTTTTCAAAATCAAACTTGAGAACATAGTAATGTCTTGAAGGAAACGATGACATGATTCACCGTTATAAACTAGAAACATTGTTTTTTCAATCTTAATTTGCTTGAAAATAGATTATATTGTTTTAACTCTTGTGCTTCATTTTAGTTGTTTGAAGTCTCGTTTTAGGCCTCTCAAGGCTTGAAGACGGCCATGAGTGTCTAATAGAATTTAAAGTCTCATTATTTTTAAGAAACATTTAACTTTTCACTTCGGTTAAATGTCATTTGTTATTTTGACATGATTATATTAATCGACCAACATGAATCTAATTATCATTTCATACTTTCATCTAAGATTGATTATCGTTCAAATATTTCAACATCACAATTATTTGTATATTGTCATACTTTTAGACATTTCAATATTGTAAACAAAAGTTTAATTATATAACTTTAGATATTAACACCTACCCCATTGTCCTTTACCCAACTTTAATTCGCCAACATAATTTATTTAAAATAACCATTTTTAGTTTAATGTGTGTATATATTTTTTTTATATATAATACTAAAAATGTATCAAGCAAATGTAATATATTTTTTGAGACCAACTTTATTCTAAAGCATCAATTATTATTTGAGAGAATGAGATGCACATATAATTTCACAGTACGGTAAATCATAATTATAAATTCAAATTCTTACACTATAGAGATGATAAAGGTTAACTTTATTGGGGAAAATTACAAATGGTAGGTACATTTGAGCTTTAATGTTGGAACAAGCTGATCACTAACGCTCTTCAACCACTAAAAAGTTTTACTGTAAATCCGTAGAAAACCTTATCCTCGTGCACTCATAGGTGTCGAGTGTCGACTAACCTTGTCCTAGTGCACTCATACGTATCGACTACCCTTGTCATTGTGCACTCATAGGTGTCGAGTGTCGACTAACCTTGTCCTAGTGCACTCATACGTATCGACTACCCTTACCCTTGTGCACTCATAGGTGTCGACTACCCTTGTCCTAGTGCACTCATAGATTTCGACTTATCATCCCACAAGGACCAACAATGTTCAATTTTAACAAAATAAATGAATGATAGTAGTTGGTATATCTTATACTATTAGGTAAAGTTGTAAGTTGGCTAAAAGTCACTAATGTTATTTTCCATGATTAAGACTATCATTATTGTAACATAAATGACCCTATCAACTAAAAGATCGATGGAAAAAAAATGGAATTTGATTGGTTTAAACTTGAAACAAAATAAAACTTTTTATGATACAACCACATTTGATTAGCAACCAATTAAACTAGTCACTATTGATGGCATATTGCTAGTTGTGTTGATGTGTTACTCCAAATGATCTTACTAAAAATAGGTAAATATCGGTTCTATTTAATCTTGTGCTTTAAGAAATCAACAAACATTCTTAAACATATCATAAAATGTTCCATTTTTATGTTTTAAGTAATGTTAAAGTTTAAAGAACTTTATGGTTTTTTTAAGGTATTAATTAGGTTTGATTTAGTTTATGACAATTCATAATAAAAAAAAAGATTCTCAAATAGTAAGAAATTACTATATTTATTAATTAAACTTTACAAAAACAGAATATTTGCATGTTTTTCTGTTGGAATCGGATCTTGTATAAGAATGTGCAAAGGAGCTCACGGATTAGTTACAAATTTTTTACTGTCTTTATATGTGAAAATGCTAACTTTTTACCTTTCAATGTAACAAATTTTTATTCGGTTACTAATGTTACAAAACGATTTATAGCAGGTAAAATAATGGCATGCCAAACACGTCATGCCACCGTTTCACCTGCTGTAGAAGACGAGTTACATACATTTGGTAATGAATAAAAGATTGTTACTATCAAAATATGAAAATATATATTTTCACATACACAATTTGATGAGTTATTTTTTTCCTTTTTGCAGCACGTGCATTAGCTGATATATACACATTTTAGATCTATAAATAGTAAATCCATCACAGGTTATGCTTTCATTATGTAACCATTAGATTCGTTTATGTACTTTTTAATATGTAAAAGTTCACAAGATTGTACTAGGTGCAACTTTATACTGTGACTAAATTTATTCTTCTAATATTTTACTAAAAAACAAGTTAAATTGAAATATTAATATTAATAAAAAATACTACTAATTACCAGGAGATCAAAAATGGCTCAGGTAAACTGTTGAAGACATTGATAATAAGATTATCATTTGTTACAGAATGAATATCTGGTCCTGGAAATTGTCCATTAATCAATATTCCCTGCACACATAAATAAAAAGTGTCACAAAAACATTAGATCTATCAGTAATTTAAAAAAAAATAAAAAAATACTAGTTTCCACATTTGTTTAAAATTTTCCTAGTCTATTATTAGTATTATTACACAGGACTACCGAAATTGACAAGACGCAACATAACTTACACATTACTAGATTTTAAAAAACATAATGTGACACGTAGTTGACCGGTCAATCAGAACTTTTTAAGGCGCGTTTAGTAAGGAGGTTTTCCAGAAAAATTTTCCACGAAAACCTAAGAAAATGGAAAACGCATTCAAATTGAGTTTTTTCCAAAAGTTTTCTTGGAAAAATGGAGAAGCTGTTTTCCAAGTTTATAACTAAGTTTTGGAAAACTCCCTTTATGAGTTCTCCGTAGGTTTTCCATTTTAGAAAACTCCATCTAAACACGTTTTCAAGTGTTCTCCAGAGAAAGAATAGCCCCCCATTCTCCAGAAAACTGAAAAAATGAAAACTAGGAAAAATTTTCCATTACTAAACGCGCCCTTAACTTTAGCAGTTTCTTCGCCGATTTAAACCTTTTTGAGACTTTTCATATTAACAATACTAATTTAAGTAACTTTTTCTACATACATTTTCCTTTTAATGTTTTTGACACAGGGCCACTGAAATCCACAGAACAACTTACTACCCACAAAACATTAGTGTAAAATAAACGGGTTAAATGGGTCAAACCTGTTGACGAACTCCAAGTGGATAAATATCACCCAAAGTAACATTCCAGTTGAAGAATTTGTAGGGATCTTCAGCTCCGGTAATAGCAACTAGAAGTGCACCGACAGCGAAGCAAACGGCGACTCTGAGCTGCATTATTGTGACCGGTGAAATAAAGTGTCTAGAGAGAATGGGTTGGATATAAAGTGCGGTACAGAAGTGTTGATGGATGTGAGAAGTGGTTTTAGAGGGAAAATATATATATATAAAGTTTTTAGAATAATGTTTTCTTTTGTAGTACAATACAATGCATGTGGTTGTTCTTTTTTTGTTGTTTGTTTTTTTTATTTTCGGTGGGAATTGTCTCTTTGTAATTGTGATTAGATATGCTTGATTTGTGCTTAAAAATGTTTCTTAAACTAACTAAAATTGAAATATAAGATAATATTATAGTAACACAACTTGAGAACGATTTGTTAAACATTTCTTGATCGTTTTCTGGTATTGAGCTCAAGCTCAAGACTCAAGAAAGCTCGACTCAAGCTAGCTCAACTTGAATTTCAGCTCGAATTACTATAAAAAATCAAGGGATGATTACATGAAAATGTATCTACCTTGCCATATTTTATAGTTCTATGTAGTGTATTATATTTTTAGCCTACTTTTGAATTTCGTCTGTTACGTGTACCAGGTGACTAGTTCTGTGTATTATTTGACAATTTTACCTTTCAATTTATACATTCGTATTTAACTGCATGTGAAGGGGTATGTCCGTCAAATAATACAGATAACTGGTCATTCGGTACGCGGAACAGACAAAATTCAAAAGTAGGCTACACAAAATTTAAAAAAAATGCAGCAGGCTACACAAAACTATAAAAAGTGGCAAGTTAGATATTTTTCCGTACAATTAGCCCAACAATCAACTTGTATGCAACCTTAGTTGTGACTAATTTTATGTTTAAATTTATGTGTCACTGTTTATTAATTTGTAAAAATGCCACTTTTTTTATATGCAACAAAAAGGCTATTAGGGGAATAACATCTCCCTAAAATTGAATATATTATATATATATACTAAAACCCAAAATTTGCTACTATTCAAAAAAGTGATTACAAATGTCATTAGAGTGTAATTAACTTTCCAATGAGCGGCCCATATTGCAGCAGTACAAAAATACAACTATTCATTCGTGCAAATCCCCCTTTTACGTACTGTTGGCACCTGTAATTAGGTGTTCCAGATATTTCTTCTCCACACATACCATTCACAAAAACACACACACACACACAAACTAAAATTCCCCATTCTAGAAGTCACCATCGTTTACATGAATCCTAAAAAGATTTATACAGGTATATTACCCCCAACAAACTCCCCAACAAACTCCCGTTTTTCATGTGTTTCAAAAATCACCATTGTTTCTTCAATTTCTCACTAAATACTCAACGAATTTCAAATCCGATTACACCATTAGATTCCTCTTGTATTTCCGCATCTAATGGATGTTTTTAATTAGATTTTTAGTTAGTATTGAAGAAAACCCCAAATTCAATAATTTGGTGGGAAAATCGTTTTTTCGTTTCTGTTGCCTAGTATTCAATCTACTCAATTTGATCTGTTTCTATAGTAATTGATTCTATTATTTGTTGTTATGACGAACAAAAAGAAACAGAGAACATCGAAACGGAACCCTAAAACTCCGGGTTGGTTGGAAGATCATGTTGTTAGTAGTTTGGGGCATAAGAGAAATGAGAAGGATGTTGATGGTAATAAGAAGATGTCTGTGAATAGTAGTAATGGGAAAGCAACTGTGATAGAGGAAACATGTGAATCTGAGAGAGATAATAGTATCAGTATGAAGGATTTGGGTAGTAAGGAGAGTAATGTAGATAATGTGGATAGTAGTGTGCAGAATAAGGTGGATAATGTGCAGGATCAGCAGGAAGGAAATGAGGTTAATGGAAAAGTTGATAATAGTACTGTTACATTGGATAGTTTGAAAAGTGTTTGTGGAAATGTGTCTGTTGATTTGAATGTGGATAATGCAAGTGTTAATGATGGGACTAATAAGAGTGGTGTAAAGGAGAAGAATGAAAGAAGTGTATGTGGTGATGATAATGGTAAAGGATCTAAACTTCTTTCCACTGTAAGTGATAGTAATACTAAAACTGGAAATGCTAAAACCTATGCTACTATGGTTACTAAGAATGAACAATTTATGAGTAACAAGCTTGATTATGTAATGACTGAGAGAATTGATAATGATGAAGAAGTTGTTGTGTTTAGTGAGGAAATTGTNTGGGTGGAGATTGTATTGGGGCTACTAATGGGAATTTTGTTGCCTGCTAGCTAGCTGAAATGGGATATGAATGTATTTTGGTATTGGTAATTGTGCATATTCTGAGGTGTATTCAAGGTTTAAAGCATGATTCATCAAATGATGCTTTAACAGGAGTGTTTGGATCTTGGTAAAACAGTTGGCATTTGGCAACTGTATAATGCTCTGTTTCTTTTATGCACAAATCATACATTTGGTGGATCCCTTGACCTTGGAGTCCTAAACAGGGTGGTGAGCTGTACCTATGCAGATGCGTCATAGTTTTTTCTGTTTGGCCTTGGGAGGAATTGTAGATGGTGATGCTGATCTGCTTAGGAGGTCGTGAGGCGTGGTGATGGATTTACGTAGTAAAGTTAGGGTCTGCCTATGTGTGAAGGGTAAGATGTTTGGCGGGCCTATGTATGCAGTGATTGGATGAGCGGGGAGGTGGCAGGATGAACCGTGCGTTGGTCTGCGGAATTACATAGGCATAGGAGGTTTGGTTGTGGCATCGATGGAGGGTGAGGTGTTCAGCCAGTTGGAAGCGCGTTCCAAGTTGAGAGGGAAATGTGGTAGGATGGTCTGGGAAGAGCCGCGCCCATGGATGGGTTGATGGGTTCGCCTAGGCGATGCCCATGCTCCATTTTCTTAATCTGGACGTGTGGGGTGGCAGGGTTGGTGATTAGTAGAATGGAGTGATGGAAATGGTAGCTGAGATGGGTAAAGGTGCAATTTAAGGTGAATTTGAATGGATGGTGGGAGTTGCAGGATGGTACGTAGTATGGATGGCTGCTCCCGTTCTGATTTGAGATCTTAGGCAGATAGAATTTGAGGTTGTTATCAGACATTAGTTGATTATGCTTTGCTTTAGTATTCTGCTTATGTCTTGTATCTGGTTTGGGTTATGTCCAAATCAGTTATGGTTATTCATGATGTAATTTTGGTATATAATATAATTCACCTTTTGCACTAAAAAAAAAAAGATTTATACAGGTAAATCATACATCACACAGAAACACATACGTACGCTCAAATCATAATATCATATAATCAAAACCAAATAGTTAGGGTTTCGAATTTGGGGGTTTTCTTTGCCGTAAGATTATTTTTCCTTATTCTCGATTCAGATTGAATTATACTTAGGTGGGAGAATCAAAACCAGTTGCTGATAATAATTTTATGGCACCTTTCGTTGATAGGTTACGGTCCGTTCATATGTAACTTTTTTTTTCTTCATTTTTTTTATTCTTTTTTACTATTTTAAAATTAGAGTTTCGTTAATTTGGGTGTTTTGTTGATTTCTTTTGTAGGTTGCCTTGCTGATGATGTTTGCACCTAAGCATTTTGAGGTATTTGCTTTCAGTTTGTTTTGTTATTTATTTTTTTAAAATCTGTGTTTGGTAATAGAGGTTTTGTTAATTTTTGGTTATTACGTTTTCCAATCAGTTTTGATGAGACAAGAATGTTGCCGTATAATTTGGTTATTATGTTCCAATCATTTTGTATGCAATTAAAATTGTGGTGAATAGTGGCGATTTTATATGCTTAGTATGATAAATTTGAAGTTTTTGTGGGAATAGTGGCGATTTTATATGCAGTGATAGGCTTTAGTTGTAAACAAAGTGATCTTTTGAAAAAATTATAGCACTTCGTAAGATTGCCTATTTTTGAGAAAAGTAGGGGGTCATGGATATGTAACACGGAATAATTAGAATAGCAATAAGCTTTGCTATATTTGTTTGGTTAATGAGTTAATGATAATTCCACCCATTTGCCACCTCTACTTAGAACTAATCGTATTAAAAATCATGAATATTAAACGAACCTCATAGTATTGCTAGATGTTTCAAGATAAAGCTTAACATAATGTTTCAAGATAAAACTTACTAACTATGATTTTGTGCAGGACTCAATTATATCCTCGGAGGCAAAATCTATGGGCAAAAAGTTAAGAAACAACCCTGGTATGTTGAATGCAACTCTCATATCCAACTGTATTTAATAGATAAATGTCATGGACCAACGATAAGTGTCATGGACCAATACACCAGTACACTAAAAGAAGCCTAGAGAAGACTTCAGTTATGAACATATATAGGTCATAATTTCAACCCATTAACTACTGAACATGTTGATAACGTTGCATATAACAGGTAAAAAACAGCCTAAAAGAAAATACGTTAAATGGGTCAAAAGTTGCATACAAAATAATTTGACTATGATCTACTCGATCAATTTATAAAAGGAACAAACTGATCAATATTCTTTGGTGTTCAAGCATCATCTAGAAAGGGGATCCCAAATTAACCCGTTAATATGTAAATTTGTCGAACTTCCCGCCTCTAATATTATCGTTGTAGTAGTTCTTAGTGTTCATAAAATCTTTGCATTCTAGCCTATTTGACATTTAACAGCGTCTTACACATGCCAGGTGATATATGCAAATACACACAAACAGGAGGCTTTTCAACCTTACAGGAATCACCCGTGCTTCAATGAGTTGCTGGAATGCATTTATTTTGTATGTATCAGGAATTTATTGATTCTTGATATAATTCTTAATCTATTTATAAAATTTCTTTTGCAAGTTTGCAACTTATGTTGTTTTTGAATTTTTTGGGTTTTGGGCTTCTTCAGCAGTCGTACGGATGCAGAGAAGTTGGAAGCTGCACGGTCAGTTGAGAAAGTGCTTCAAGTAACTAACATAAGTCGCATATTTTGGCGAGTAGATGGCATGAAGGTAATAATAGATAATTCTCCTCTGTGTCAAACAGTTGCCAATCAAATAATATGTTTTGTTGGTATGTTGGAACTGTTAGATTCCAGTTGCTAAGAATACTTCTCCTTTGGGGTATTTGGTTTTAATAGGACCAAAAGTGTGGATCAGTGTAGGAAGAACGATCAAATGTAAGTAATATGGTAGTTGGTATTACCAAAAAGCTTGAGTTTTGGATATGTTGAAATTTGCAATCTTTTGTTTGGATTTTGAGTTTTGACTTAATAGTGGTTTGATATGTTGAAACTTTAGGGGTTGGGTTTATACGCTTATTGAGATTGATCATTATAATTAAATTTGTAGAAGGCCATATCTGATGCTTCAAATAATCTTTCATTTTGCAGCATTCTAACAAGGATTCTGGAAAGGCGTGGCAAAAGATCAGGACAACACAACCGAGCAGGGTCCCGAGCGCCTCCTCAGAGTACTGCACATAACGTGCACAGATGTGTTGCCACAGACACTCCACACAACAATTCAGGCCACGGTGTTGGATAAGAGAAGAGCAGAAACAGATTTCCGCTTAAAACGCTTCTGAAACAGAACCCCGGCACCTGCAAGGTCAGCTCTCCACTATAATGGTATGTTTGGTCCAGTCTATAATTCCGGAACGCAACAGATCTCTTCAAAAAGTACCTCCTACAAATTTTTTCAGAGGTATGGTTATTCGTAAAGACCCTCTCATCACTTTTGTTACTGTGTATAAATGTGTACCGTGGCCAGTCATATAGTGTGTTATGCAATTTCATCAACTAAGTCTTTCAAACTTTGTATCCGTAACTAACTCGACCCGAACTGAATCTTACCTTACGGGTTTACGGATCAATAATGCTCTTCCAAGTGGTCACGTAGTATATACCAGTGCAACAAAAAAAAAATACAGGTCTTCTAATGTATACGCATGCCAGTTTTTAAACAAACCCCCGATTAGAAGACCCTTTTTAGTCAACCTAACCCCCAATTCAAACCATTTTGACCCGTATTAAAAATCAGTTATATGACATTGCCTATATTATTTATGAATGGTTGTACAGGGTTATGTTTGTTTCAAAAGTATCACTGCACATTTGCAGAAAGAGCATTATAAATTCAAGTTAATTCTTCTTTATTAGCCAATGCAATGACCCTTAGCTAATAAAGAAGAATTAACAATGGTATGTTTGTCGTTCCAATTTTTTTTTTTAATTTAGTTATTAATAAATATAGATTACCGTATATCGTATATTGTACTGTTTTAAGGGCTTTTAAGCACATTAGTGCAGTTGGCCAAACACCCCTCTTAAGTTTCCTCTCGGCTGTTAACGAGTTTTTATAAGACACGAGTTAAAGATTATAGGTTCATAGGGAAAGAAAAAAAAGAGATCAAATTGGTGTGAGCAAAGTCTGATTTGTGTGTGCGTCTATAGCCCAATTACCAAATTAATATACATTTGGGCTGAAACAGCTCATTTTTAGTACGGTTTTCTTTTCTACAACGATACTTATTTGGACTAAATATTTACCATTCAAAAAAAACTTTTCAACTTTTATGCTTCATATGAATTTTACTATTAATCAAAATTTAGCAATCCTAATCCTCACAATTACACACGACCGTTGTGCTTTCCTTTAGATGATAAGATAGTGTGGTGATGTAACCTCTTTCTATAAGCTTATACCGAACTTATTCTAGCCGCTATTTTTTCATTTACTTATGTTTAATATTTATTGGCAGTCAAGTGATATATTACCAAAAGACGCTCTTATTTGGAGATTGAAACGACTTAAATCCGCTGCTGCTTATGGTAATTATCATGTTCAACCCATTACATCTGAAGTATTAATATTTGCCAGATTCCTTCTTCACTTTGACAGTTTATATAACTATTTGTGTGTAAAACCAGGTAACCTATACATGTTGCACAAATGATCTTTTTGGCCGTGGCAGTAGTGAAATTAATATTGCACAACTGATTATGTAAAATTCTGTGCTAAATTCCCTTTCGAATGAAGGCATGCTGAAGCTACACGATTTATTGAGAAGGTTAATTAGCCAAACACCCCCTTATAGTACTGCTTAATCAAAAATATTCTATTGCAATAAACAAAAAACAATTAACTTTTAGTGAGCAGTTCCAAGACACTTACAAATCCTACATTATGAAAGTAATAGCATTTTTTCACTGAAATGTGTCTTCGGGGTGTTTAGCTCTATTTTTGAAAAGTGTTAACTGATATACGGCAACATGTAAATTTCTTTGTCAAAATTTTGCATATGTTTCTTATTTAATCACAGGATATTGGATCCTATGAGAATGACAGTTATGATTCTGATCATGATGGTCAAAACTTCAAATTTCATTCATTTTCTACTTACAAGTAAGCATTGGACTCCGTTTGGACTTTCCCTTTAATTTCACGACTTTTGTGCTACTGATCTTACCGGGTCATTGTACCATCAGGTACCTCCTTGACGATGGTAGTGTTGGAATACTAATTTGCCTCGACAGAAGCCGAAATAGAAGGTGAGACAGCAGAACAACAGCCTCACGAAGTGTTAGATGTCGACAGGGTATGTGATAGAATTGGATGTATTGATCATATATATTGCAAGTGAACTTATGTATTAAATTGTTTAGCTAAAGATGTCGTAAGCGTATATTTCTAACCATAGACACAATGCTCCCGATTCCATTTGGTTGAATTTTTAAATTCAAGTTGACAGCATGACAACTGAAGTCACAAAACGTGTCTGTCCTTAATGTAGCTTACAATTTATGGTATTGTTATGATTTTGCATAAAAAGCTCACTGCACCAAACAATATGACCTATTAAATTTAATTTATAAATTGGTTTAAGAATCAATGAAGTGCACCAGTGTTCCAGTTTAATATATGATTTATTAGCAGCCTAGAGGTAAATGAGTTTATGCATGATTTATTATCAAGGCAGGAGGTAAATGACCAATAAGATATATGTACAGTGAATTGGTTATAGCACGTATCATACAAATGGACTTCACAAGATGTTTTCACCAACAAAATTTAAGACACCTTTACACATAACAACAATAAACGCTAACACGAAAAAAATAATAACAATAAAAAAACGTACAAATACATTGTTCCAAACACACCCGCAGCATCGCGCGGGCTTTCCCGCTCGTTACTAGTAAAGTAGTAGTAACCTCACATTTTTTGTAACTTTGATCATATAAATTTATAAAGTTCGTGTATAATATCTTTTTATATGAGGACTTAACGTAGAAGCCTCGTATAAATGCATGTAAAAATGTGATACGAATCATGTATGCTTCATGCTTGGTCGTTAAAAGGTTAAATGATATGATTAAATAAAGTCGAAGAGTAACATGGAAAAATGTATACAGAATATTTCCTACCTCAAATAAATGCATACCAATATACCAATTAATAGTCAACGGATGTTTGGATAACTCAATTAAATGCAAATCATGTTCAAAAACATAAGAACTTCATGACTTTGTGGTACACTTTAGATAACAAAAGTTGAGTAAACAAAAGTTGTTTAGCTCAATTTATATTTGATCATAAATTTCATCAAGAAATATAGCTAAAAAGTGCAATCTCTTTAAAGTGCAACAAACATGCATATCGACATCCCAAAGAAAGTGTTTGTATGCATTTGCTCACGACACATTTATTAGCATGTATCATCTCGATAGGGCATGTCTTAAACTCTTAATATCTTTTACACGTGCTTTCTGTAACTCTTGTGGATGTTCGATTCAAATGTGTGCAACAATGCCCGTCCATAGGAGTCAGCCACCGCTTCGGATCCTACTCCTCTGCAATTTATTGCCCCATGTTCTGGCTTGTGGATGTTTGATTCAAATGTGTGCGACAATGCCTGTCCATAGGAGTTGTTGGATGGTCAATTTCACACAAGTTTAATCGAGATGTGATTTTGAAAGTTTTTTCAAATTGCATGATTGGTTGTCCTACTTGTTACTTAGTATTTGGCTTCAAATTAGTTGTCTTTGCTTAGCAAATTTGTTTCCAATATTTAAACTTAAGTTGAAAAAAGAGGTAAATATAAATTATAATATTAATTCAATTTAACATATTGTGTCATTAACTTTAGAGTTGACTACTTTAAACCGGTTAAAATTAAACATGTTCAATAATTCGTAGGATGTAATTGAGGACAAACTTCATACATGTATTTTTACAGCGTAAACGTCTTTGTCTGATTGAAATGATAAAAATTTTGTGAAATAAGTTATGAGTTTGATCTAAACTCTTCTCATATCTCAAAAAGAGATTACACATTGTCTAAGGGTGCGTTTGGTTTATAAAAGGGTTTGGATTTGGATTTAGATTTGGTTTAGGATTGGGATTTAGTTTAGGTTTTGGAGAGAGAAATTATATTTATTTAATAGATTTTATAATAAAATTAAAAATAAAAGTATTATTTAAAAATGAAAGTATTTGTATGTGTGTGTGAGAGAAAGAGAGAAAAATTAATTATAGTGTGTGAGAGATAATAAACCCACCATACTCCCTTTCTTTGGGTTTTAGTGGGGCCTTTACACTATTTCAATCCCACACCACCCAACCAAACTACAAATTTAAAAACCTAAACCAAAACCCAATCCAAACCCGCATAACAAACGGCACCTAAGATACAATCTTAGGAAAATGCAACATGGATTCAAAATTGAACATTGTGTAAACAATCTTTTTAAATAAATATGTCAAACATCGTGATAAAAAAATTGACAATAACACAAAAAATAAAATAAGAGGGTTAATAATTGATAGAGGTGTCGGTGGAGTGGAAGTATGTTATTGAGTATTGACTTTGGTTTGTGTATTGTATTGGTGATGGTACCCAACTTGCCATTTGCATTTTTAAGACCACTTGCATGTGATCCCTGTTATTCCCTTTTTATTTCCTTATTCCCACCTTTTTTATTTAATGAATTATTTGAAAACAGAAAGAATAGTAAACAAGTTTAAATTTAAAATATTTTTATTCATTAAAAGAACATGGATGTAGACAATATTTGTTATCAAACAAACCATGTAAACCATGAGTTATTTCTCAACATAAGGGGTGTAATACATAACTGTTAAGATCTCGATCTAGCTCTTAAGATCTTCTGATCTTACGATTCCGTTAAGATAAAACGATTCGATCCTTCGTAGGATCTTAAAAAGCATAGGATCTTAAGGATGGTCTCGATCTTACCATAGGATCGTAAGATCTCGATCCGATTCGATCATACTTCCGTTAATTTAACTAACTAATAAACTATAAATGAATGAATTTTGTTAAATTAGAACAATATAGCAAGTGTTGATTACTGTTAATGTTTAATAAGAGTAAAATATATTAATTTTTTTTTTATTAAAAGATTCAACCTTCTTAATTACCGATTAGATAGTTTTGTATTTCAGAGCATTATGCATCACAATCTTATATTACTTTAACTTTCAGAAGTCTTTTTTCGACTCTAATTTGTTATACAATTAGCTTTGAATATGAATTACTAGAAAAATAAGATTTTTAGACATTTAAGTAGGATCTTCCTATCTCGATTCGATCTTACGATTCCGATCTTGCAAAGAAAAGAACAATCCATAGTAGGAGCTCGATCTTAACAGCCTTGGTGTAATGTAATGGTGGAGACTCTTCAATAAAGATTAAAGTTTAAACCTCTGGATGTAGCGGTGACATGGCCATTGTTAACTCAGTGACACGTCAGTATGCCTCTTCACCGTCAACATCACCACCAACTTGGTGTAATAAGATAACCAACTTTATAACCAAAATATACCGCACTTAAACACAATTATACCACACAATATACTCACACATACCCCCACTACCTTCTCCACAACTCGATCGGTCGATAGACCGACTTCTCACAAACAAGGGGCACAACGCGCAGTTTGGAGAGAGTGTCGTAGCATGAAAAACATCTTTGTTTGGAGAAAAAATACGCCCAACTTACTTCCATTACACATAGCCTCACAATTTAGAACATGTTAATCTTGAATCACATAGTTTAGTTGATCTTGAACGAACGAGAGAACTTTATAAGAAAAAATTATCATGTTCCTCGTAACGTTCATTATAAGCAAGTCTTTAAGTCACTTAGAAATCTAAACATCGATTTTATATATTGTCCTTAGAGCAAGTCGGCGGTGCGTAAACCAGTGGCGAAGCTAGAAAATTTTCAGTGGGGGGTCGGGATCTAAAATTTTTTATTGCTTAATGTATAAAAGAAATTTCACAATTAAAATGGGGGTCGAAACCGAATATACCGAAATTTTTCTACACAAAAACTATATACCCCCTACATCGCAAAAAAATTTTCGGGGGGTCGGGCGGCCCCGGCCCCTATGTAGCTGCGCCCCTGGCGTAAACCTTACAATTATTAACATTTCTAAGAGAAGTGTATTCCTTGTGTGACTTATATTCGTCTTTAAACGAGAAATTTATATAAAATTTATGATTAAAATTTAAAATAGAATGTCATCATTTGGAACACATATTCTTGTAAATTAATGTGGTTGAACTCAGATGCAACATATATTCATGCAGATTTGGATTTTGTGCCTGCCTCTGAACATGCCACCGACTTTACTAAGATGTTGGGTTAGTAAAAAATACTTTAGCCTTTTGTATTTTGATAAAACGAATAACACCTTGTTAACTTTGGATTATTGTTTGAATCGTGTATCTCATGTTTTATACTTTTATTCAATAGTCTTGTTAACCTTAAGTACTTATAATGTTAACCAGTAAAAAGATACATTTTAGCACTGCTTAAGGACTATAATTTCGATCTAGGTTTTCTTGTTATTGGCAAACTCCAACACACCCTAGATCCACTACGCATGTCTCTTTACATGGCGACTCGACAATAAGGTTACTAAAGCATAATTTTAGGCCTCAAAAAACATAAATTTGTATATACATATTACAAGTTACATGTTCGATAAAATCAGAAATCATAGTCACTTATAGAATTGTCGCGAATGCTAAAAACCAAAAATAAATTAAAAACAAAAATCTCAAACCAATTTAATGAAAATGGTCAAAATATAGTTACATCAATCTGCATAATTGTTCTGAAAACTTTATGTCATTTTCTTTAATAATCTTTTCAATATCAACTAATCATTTGAATTTTACTATTCCGTTTAACATTATAACTTTATCCCTACTAAATAAGGTTTACAGATCATAATTATTATGTCTTATCTTTTATCCGGTTTACTTTTATCTTAATTTTTGTAAGTTACAAATTACACTTAATCGTGTGTTCTCAAAAAAAATTTAGAGTGTAAAGTAAAAGAATGTAAAAAAAGTAAAAGAGAAGGTAGTAAATGAAAGAAAGTAAAAAAAAAGTTGTGTGTTCTTGAGTGTAAAAAGAAGAATAAAAGTGAAAGTGTGTTGTTTATAGAATTACTATTATACTCTTAAAGAAAAAAAGAACTAAAATAAAATTAAGGGCACTTTCGTCATTTATTTAATTGTTGTACTTGTTTACTTCACTCTCATCCCAAATGTGGGATGAAAGTATTTACACCAAAAACATCCAACTTTCACCTCTTTTACATTTCACTTTCATCTTTAAAAAACCTCAAGAACATGACAAATATTAAGTTTCACTCATTTTACTTCCTTTTCTTTTCAAAATCAAACTTGAGAACATAGTAATGTCTTGAAGGAAACGATGACATGATTCACCGTTATAAACTAGAAACATTGTTTTTCAATCTTAATTTGCTTGAAAATAGATTATATTGTTTTAACTCTTGTGCTTCATTTTAGTTGTTTGAAGTCTCGTTTTAGGCCTCTCAAGGCTTGAAGACGGCCATGAGTGTCGAATAGAATTTAAAGTCTCATTATTTTTAAGAAACATTTAACTTTTCACTTCGGTTAAATGTCATTTGTTATTTTGACATGATTATATTAATCGACCAACATGAATCTAATTATCATTTCATACTTTCATCTAAGATTGATTATCGTTCAAATATTTCAACATCACAATTATTTGTATATTGTCATACTTTTAGACATTTCAATATTGTAAACAAAAGTTTAATTATATAACTTTAGATATTAACACCTACCCCATTGTCCTTTACCCAACTTTAATTCGCCAACATAATTTATTTAAAATAACCATTTTTAGTTTAATGTGTGTATATATATATTTTTTTTATATATAATACTAAAAATGTATCAAGCAAATGTAATATATTTTTTGAGACCAACTTTATTCTAAAGCATCAATTATTATTTGAGAGAATGAGATGCACATATAATTTTTCTCATGTGGTGGCAAGAAACAAAGAAAAAGCACATGTCTTGTGTCAAAACCCATTTTCAATTATTTGGACACCTGTTTCTTTTTTCACATTTCTAAAAAGTTGATGGATCTTAATAGTTTTGTCATTTATTTATATTTATATATTTCCACGAAATCATAATTCACAATAAAAGTAAAATTTAGTGTATAAAGCCATAAAGGTTTATAAGAAAATGAAAGAGTGTTTACAATTATAATTTATAAGTAAGAAAAAACAACCTATACATTGTAAGGTATCCGATCCATTAGACAGGAAAAAAAAATAGAAAGTGTAAAAAGCCACTCAACATGTGACATGTGTCCCCCCACCTATTTTAATAATAAAATCCGCCCAGGGGCAAATTCGTAAAATACCCATTTTTTCATTTTCCACCTCAAACTTCAAACGCACATATCTCTTAAACGACAAACTTTTATAAAAAACCGATTTCACCATAATTTTTAAAATCTAATCCTCTTTAATATGGTATAAATTTTGTTAAAAATTTCGAAACTTTTTTTTTTACATACAAAATGGTTGTTAATTTTCTTGATTTTTTGGGCATTTTCGACCTTATTTTGTACCATCATAAATACCGAATCATAAAATACTTAAAACACGAAAGTTGTAGATTTTGATTCACTATTTACCCAGAAATTTGAATCACTCAAATCGGATATGATATGAGTGAGATATCGCACGTTAAAGATGACGTTTTAGTCATATTTGTTGCACACAAAGTGTTTGATGAAATGTCTAGCTTATATTTTTAGTATTAAAATTGCGTTAAATGGTCTAATTTTTGTCCCACAATGTATTATTAATAATTTTATTAATGTAACATTCAAAAAGTGATGTTTTTTAATCATTATTATTTTTAAATATACATTTAGTTCATCAGTTACGTTATTAGGTTCATCAGTTAGGTTATTAGGTTCATCAGTTAGGTTATAGGTTCATCAGTTACGTTATAGGTTCATCAGTTATAGGTTCATCAGTTAGGTTATAGGTTCATCAGTTATAGGTTCATCAGTTAAGTTATAGGTTCATCAGTTACGTTATAAGTTCATCAATTATAGGTTCAGCAGTTACATTATAGGTTCATCAGTTAAAAAAAAGTTCATCAATAAAAAAAATGGTTCATCAATAAAAATAGTGGTTGATCATTTAAAAATGTTGTTTATCAATATAAAACTAAAAATAACAAAAATGGTACATCAATTAGTGCATTAAATGCATTTTTATAAGAAGAATCTCTTTTAGGCATTTTATCAAACACTTTGTGTGCACTAAATATGACTAAGACGTCATCTTTAACGCGCGATATCTCACTCTTATTATATCGGATTTGAGTGATTCAAATTACTGGGTGAAGAATGGCCAAGAAGCTACAACTTTTGTGTTTTAAGTTTTGCAAAATTCGGCCTTTAAATTAGACAAAATTAGAGCTGAAAATGCTAAAATTTTCAAGAAAATTATAACCCAATTAATATGTCAAAAAAAAAGTTTCGAAAAAATTAAAAAGATTTATACCAAATTAAAGAGAATCAAATTTTAAAAATTATGGTGAAATCGGTTTTTTCTAAAAGTTTGTCGTTTAAGAGATATATGCGTTTGAAAATTGAGGTGGAAAAGAAAAAAAGGGTCAAATGACCAAAATGCCCTCTAACAGAAAATATTAATGAAAAAAGGAGGGAGTGGGTGGGGGACACATGGCACTAGCTTATTGGCTAGAAAACTTTTTAGGCTTTTTAATTTTGATCCCTTTCTAGGGGATCGCAACTCGTGTTAAACATGTAAATTTTGTCTAATTTTTCCGAATCTATTAAGGATTTTCCTTAGCACAGTTTTGCCTAAACATCAAAGCAAACTTGGCAGCTGAAATCACGTAAAATCTTTTAAGAATTCAATTTCTAAGATAAGTTTTACTACGGATAGTCGTCGTTGTGTTTAACAAAGTGTTTTCAACCACAAAGCGGTTGATTATATGTATAACGGCGAGCGCACACATACATCAAAATTAAGAGGAAAGACAAATTAGACTAGTATCAAAATAGGGGTATTCAATCGTGTATAGCTTTAGCAAAGTTGTAGAAAGTGGTAAGGGTTTTTAATCGTCTTTTCTAACATTGTAAGACAAGCTTTAGTGACAATTTCTCTAAATGCGCAAATTAATTGCATTTAAAACCAAAAGCCAAATGATACTAGAAAAATTCGAAACTTATTTTAAAAACTTTAAATTCGTACCAAAAAATTCAACAAACTTTATATCACACTATCAAATGCTTCTAAAAGAGTGTGTGTACATACATATCTATGGTGATATTCATCGATACAATACAAAAAACTTTCAAATGTGGTCCAGTAGATGTACACTTTCGTATTTTAAGAATCAGATACTATACATGATACCAATATGTAAAAGTAAAATGATACTCATGCCTAAAATTTATGCTTAAAGATGTGCTTAATAACAAGATCAAAACATGTGTCAAAATCAAAAGTAGAGATCAGGAGTGAGAAATTATGCATGTGATGTGTCAAATGATGAATTATTTAGGCATGAAATTAGGCTTATATTTTAGGCCTCTATATCAATGCTCTACGTAAAATCATATAAATGTTGTTTTGATATATATATATATATATATATGACTTAGGATCAAATGAGAATAACTCTTAAAATGAGAAGGATGAGAAATAACTATAACCACATATTAGAGATGCATCGACTTGAATTAGATGCATCCCTAATCTTTTAGATGCACCCTAATATATTTTCTAGCTAAAAATTAGATGCATATATGATGAGACGAAAAATGTTACGTTTTTAGGGGTCGGTTTGAGTCATAATTCGTATGTTTTTGGTTTGGATTTCACCCAAAGTCGTTTCTTTTCTCATTTTAGGTACTTTTGAAGGGAAAATCACAAAAGAAGCATTTTCGGGCGTTTTCGAAGTGAAAAAGTGCGGAAAACAACAAAAACTCCAAAGACCTTGAAGATTACAGAAGGTGACGCCGTCACACTATACAAGGTGACGCCGTCAGGAACAAGTGAAGTCCAGAATTGGAAAAATACTCGTGTATGATTTATTTTCTTTGATTTGTGTTTCAAACTTCTTAAAAAGTAATGGTTAAGCAAAAATATTGATAGGTTGATAAAAAAAAGTGTGAAAAATTACATTATAGAATCACATTTAAATTTACATTATTTTAAAAACATGCATGCACCTAATTTTTTTCAAAAAAAAACAAAAAAAAAAAAACATATGTTCTTGTATTATTCTGGATATATATAAAAAAAATAAAAAAAATAATAAAAAATAAAAAAATAAAGTCCGAAAATTTATGGAAGGTTTTGAATCAGGATTTAATAAAAATTCAAAAATAATATAAACATTGTATTTTACTAAAATACCCTTATGATTAAATAATAATCTTTAATATTCAAAAAGATCTTATTGGTCTAGAAGAGTTCTCGCAGTTCTCGTACTTAACAGGGTTCTGAAAATAAAGGCCCCCTATATATATATATATATATATATATATATATATATATATATATATATATATATATATATATATATATATATATATATATATATATATATATATTTTGCCCTTCTATCCTCAAAAATAAGATAAAGAGAAATTGTATGTCCTCTTAAACTTATTCCTACTTATCTTCCTAATGACACATGTTAAACATTAATAGACCACTTTGTACATACTACTACACTAGTCAACAGATAAGAGTGTTACATGTACATACTCCACTAGTCAACAGATAAGAGTGTTATGTGTAGTGATACACTCATACACTCATATACCAATAACTGTTATTGTTGTGTCATCCAAGCATTCATC
>LBNU01034981.1:94921-110562 GCA_014162995.1 Artemisia annua
ATATATATATATATATATATATATATATATATATATATATATATATATATATATATATATATATATATATATATATATATATATATATATATATATATACATATATATATATACATATATATATATATATATATATATATATATATATATATATATATATATATATATATATATATATATATATATATATATATATATATATATATATATATATATATATATATATATATATTTTGCCCTTCTATCCTCAAAATAAGATAAAGAGAAATGGGAATTAACAGATAGGCCTAATAAACAGGCCTAAAAACAGACCTAACGCATTAATTACTTGTACATCTATAGATGTACAAGTAATTAATGCGGTAGGTCTGTTTTTAGGCCTGTTTATTAGGCCCGTATATCATATCTCAAGAGAAATTGTATGTCCTCTTAAACTTATTCCTACTTATCTTCCTAATGACACATGTTAAACATTAATAGACCACTTTGTACATACTACTACACTAGTCAACAGACAAGAGTGTTACATGTACATACCCCACTAGTCAACAGATAAGAGTGTTATGTGTAGTGATACACTCATACACTCATACACCAATAACTGTTATTGTTGTGTCATCCAAGCATTCATCCGATAACATCACAATAACTCAAACACCATCTCCAGCTATAATTGTTATTGGTGCATGTGGGTCCTATAACACATTATCAAAAATCCTCACTCGCTAAAAAAAATACTACCTCCGTCCCACATTAAGTGTCCAGTATGACTTTTTTAAGTCTTTTTTCTTTAACTTTGACCTTAAATATATTTATTTGTGTTATATTATATTTAGTGAAAATTATACAAATAAAAATACATTTAAAAACTTAATCCATTCATATATATTGCATCAAGTATTATATAACACGGGCAAAAATATTTGAAGTCAAAGTTGCAGAAAAAAGACTTTGAAAAGTCATAGTGGACACTTAATGCGGGACGGAGGGAGTATAAAGAAACCCTAACAACGCTGGCATTTCACTAGCGAATGAACGAATGGCGCCACTCTGGCGTGGAGACCGGTCAATACAGCGCCGCCGTTGGTGCCAAAACCCAATGGCACACCATTGGGTCTCTGTACCGTGCTCTTTAATAGCCATGTAAAATTAAGAGGATAACTAAGGAACATGTTTAGAAGATATCTCAAAAGATTATACAACGAGCGTTTGTTTCATATTTCCAATACAGATGTTGGCCCAAGTTAGTCTATAACCAACTTTAGTCATAACAGCCCAACCCACAAGTCCACAACAATATTTATTTAATCTTAAAAGATAACCATTGGGCTCATCTTTGGACTTACTAAAAACCGAATCATATTACAAATCTTATGAGTCAGAAATTTGAAAAAAAGAAAAAGAGTTTTCCAAATGTTTTCAACTACATACAGCTCATACTTTAAACCACGATATAAACACCTTATAAAAGATGTTAAAAAGTAGAATTTGGCTCTAATGGAATGATTTCTTCTAAAAAACGATCTTTTGATCCGGTACCAGGGTTTTAGAAGTTGTAAGGTGACCGAATGATAATTGACTACCAATGGCTATATGTAATATCAACACAGCCTTGGTCGTTTTGCTGAACATCAATCTTCAAATTTGTAAAGTAGCCTAAAATGGCTAAAAGATACGTGAAATATTTAAAGGTAGGCGATGCCAATGCAGCATTGCACGAAGATACCTATGTCCGCTCCATCAAGTTAGGTCGATAAACATCGTAAATATCTACTTAATTAGTAAAAGAAGATTAAACAAGAAACGATTTTTATTAGAAATCCATGGTGTACAGAACCATAGTAATTTATGTACAAGTCGCTATAAATAGAAACCTTACAGACTTGACACAAATTGTTACCTACAGACCTTTCAAAAAACACGAAATACTAGTTATTTAAAAACAACAATAAGTTGCAATGCAACTAACATACACAAATCTAAAGAAATCCAAACCAACAAACCATTTTTCTCATACTTGATCACACCCCTTTTCCTTCTTTTCCTCTTCAGGTTTTGAGTTATATCCCGGAAGCTTTTCTTTGATCATTTCAAGAATACCCTTTTTCTCCTTGTGCTCGATTTCAGCATCCACGTAGTGGTTGCCATTTGCGGCTGCTACTAGCTGTGGTGGTGGAGGGGCGGCGTGTTCATCTTCTGCCTTCTTTGTACCACCACCCGGGAGTTTGTACTTTATCATGTCAATGAACCCCTTTTTCTCTTCGGCGGCTTCGGAAGTTGGCTCTGGTGGGTGGACAACAACTTCACAAGAAGGTGGTGGTGGTGTGTGATAATCTGATGAAGGTGGGACCGCAACCATTTCATCGTACTTCACAACAGGGACAAATGTTTCCCCTCTGTGTTCTTCAACTTTCTTTGTTTCTTTCTTTTCCTTGTATTCTTCTATTTTCTCACCAATTTTCTCTTTGACCTCTACAACTTTCTGTTTGCCCTCTTGTATCATATCCGCGGTTTTTCCTTTAAGCTCTTCAATTTTCTCTTTTTTCTCCCCCTTGTGTTCTTCAGGTTTCTTAGCTTCTTTCTTCTCTGTGTACTCTTCAATTTTCTCACCAATTTTTTCTTTGACCTCTACGACTTTCTCTTTGCCCTCTTGTATCTTAATAGCCGTGTTTTCTTTGAGCTCTTCGATTTTCTCTTTTCCTTCATCAATCTTCTCGGCAGTTTTCCCTTTGAGCTCTACTGCCTTCTCTCTACCCTCTTCGATCTTGACATTGATCTTCACCTTGTCTTCTTCGATTTTCTTCTCGACCTTTTCTTTCAGTGTCTTGTCTTTCTTCTTCTTTTTTCCATCTTTGCACTCCTCATCGCTGGACTATAAAATTCATCAAAAATAAAAATCTTAGCACAAAATCACAAGCATTATATCTAGCTAGCTAGTTAATTAATCAATCCATGCATGAGCTATAGACCAAGCCAGAAAATTTAACAATATTACATTTTTTCTTAGAAATGAATCATGTCACCTCAAGGTGTACAATATGAAACATTACAAAATTTTTTCATAAGGTGCATACATACCCAACCTAATAAGTATTTTGGTATTCATAAAATTTTCATATCCAAAACCTCTTATTAATTTATACATAAATTTATATCGTAGACTTGAGAAATGCAACATAGTTATAAGTCCAAATCATTTTTTATATATGCTACATTAGTATAATTTTTTAGACGATGCAAAAAAGAAGAATGGGATCTTACACTAGACCCGCTATCGGTTATGTGGAGTTTTTCCAAGAGGCTTTCATTCTTCTCTTCTTGCTTCTCGTTTTCATCATTCTTTCCGAAACAACTGAACAAGCCATGGTCTTCGGTCTTGGGGGTATGGTTGTGAACAATTTTGTCAGCCATTTTTTGAGCAAATGCAAGAACAACACAAAGTAGTTAATTAACTAAGTGAAATAGTAGGATTTGTTTTGTTTATGTAATGGGAGGTTTTGATAATGTTTTGAATGATAGTGTGTTTGAAAAGGGATGCTATGAGGGGTTTATATAGGACTTGGAATGCAACTATGCCGTTATATTTTGAGGGAATTTTATATGTTTTAAATGATAGCTCGTAAACTATTTCATTTTTGTAATTTCTTTCCCTTAACATCGAGTTTTGTGTTTGGTTTAAAAAACCAACATAGAAAATTACGTCATCTCTAGAGTTTAGAGCCTCTAATTTTTCTTGCGTTGTCCTAGTTGCTCGGTTCGGTATTGTTTGTCCGAGTTCAGTATTAGTATGTCTTTATTGGTCAAGATATAACACCTCATTAAGTCTAGGTGGATTCAAGAAGCCGGAAATAGGGCATTTGATTTTTACACAAATCATCCGTATAAGATTGGGTGGAGTGATGATCGCGATCATCGCGTCAACTTAACGTCACATTAGCTTTTCAACTACCAATATCACCACAAATATCACAACCAACATAGTGTAATAGGACAACCACCTTCACTACCATAACAATCAATTTATCTCTTCACACAACTCGATCACATCTGACCGACCGAGTTCTCAACAAATCGGAGGGACAACACGTCGATGGTGTCTTGCTTTTTTAACTTGCACACGTCGGACAACGCGTCTAACCCACCTTGTTACACCCAACCTAACCTAACATCTCTTCAAGTAATGTCTATAGGGACCAGGTACAATTTAAATGTTTTCAATTGTACGTTGGCTGAAATATTCAAGGGCTGGTACGTAACGTGTTTGGACCGACAATTTCGACACCTGTGACATGGCTATTAAGTATTACAATAAAAATGGTTAAACATAAATTATCTTAGTAATCCAAGATAAGATATGGCTTAATGCATTGTATTTCAACATACACTTGTCTTTTTACACGAGTCCGTACTATACTTTTATGTTTCTCACGATGTTGTCTATATTACTGTATTATTCTTGTTGTGCTACACATTGATTTATTAATTTTCAAATTTAGTATTTATAAAATGTGATGTGGACATGTGGTTAATGATTTTTTTAGCTTAATATATCTTGTAACTCAATGTTGTAAAAATGGCGAGTCAGTACTCAGTAGTTGGTCGGCCGATCTTTTTGTTGCTGTAATTGGTCCAGGCGGCAATTAATCGGTGATTAATCGGATTGACAATTCCGACGAGTTATAGGTTTTTTTTGCGAGTTTTGGGAATTTCCGGCAAGTTTTGCCTTAAAAACAACTTGTAATATGAACGACTAAAAGTGTTTAGAAAAAGTTTTTATCGCTTTTTGAGTATTTCTAACGAGATTTGCAGATTTCCATCAAGTTTTATCACCGTTGACTGATTTTTGCCACTTTACACAAATCAAAAAAGTTGGTGGCCTATTAGCGCCTAGCAACGATTAATGAGCCTTATAGGTCTTTTTCGTAACACTTGTGTAACTGCATAATCACACATGACATACCGCATATAAGATACATTAATATGGAATGAGATGATGGTGTAATAGGGAGTTAGGGACATATCGCTTTTTTCGTTTGTATCAGATGCGTTTTCGAACCCTTACAAATGCTCATATGCTATAAGTCTGCGTTGGGCGCTACTATGCTTAGATACCCAACATATAACTCGTATAAGGTTTTACTATCAGATCATTTGAAATAGGATCTGAGTAGTCCATGAGCTTGCACTAAACCACATGTGAGATTATATGTTGATATAGTTAAATTGGTTCTCTAAAACCAGGAATGAAAAAGTTTTGGAGTTAAAATAGGCAAAAGGGAAAGATCATAGTGGATTCTATTTCGGGAAACCGGTTTGGTCGGTCGTGAGACCGAAAGATACTTGAAACTCGAGTTTTATATCCTTGAGCAACCGACACGTGTGTGTTTCAGAAAACGAGTAAGTTTTTTTTATTGGTTTGGAACAGGTACTATGATGTTTGTGGGACCAGAATCTACAAGTTCATGGAATGTGTAGACAATGGTAAATTTATGTTCGTGTCCTTTTGACTCATCAAAATATGTACTTGTCAGAAAGGTCGGTGTCGAGTTATGAAGAAGAACTCACGTGACGTACTTTTCGACAAATACTAGATTCTAATCCTTTGAAGGAGAATGTGAAAAGGGCTTTTAGTACTAAAAACTACGTATAAAGACTTCTCGGTTCGCGGCAAGGGTGTTTATCGGATTGTTCGCGTTATTCGGTTTGATTAAAAAATTTTTTTGGGTAAAATAAAAAATCAAACTAAACTAAATTCAAATTTCATTAAACCGAACCAAATAATCGAAAACCAAACCGAATAATCTAAATTACTTAATTTAATTATGTGTTTATTTATTTATATACTCCCTCCGTTCCAAATTATAAATCCATATTGCTACATTTGATTGTCCCAAAATATTTGTCCACTTTATATACCAACCAATCAAAAAAGACTTTAGTGGAGAGAGATGATATTTGATTGGTTAGTAGAGTAGTTAGTGGGGCTTTCTTAAACTTTGTGCAAAGTGGAAGTGGACTTATAATTTGGGACGGAGGGAGTAGAGTTTTAGCCACAAAAGAAATTACAAGCTTAAAAAATATTATATTAATATTACGAAAGAGTTTTTAATGATCATTTTATGTACATAAATATATAAATAGACATATATATTTTATGAATTCGGTTTTCGGTTTAGATTGCCAAAACAATATCCAAACCAAAAATCGAATATTTAACTAAGTTCGGTTTTGACAAATTCAGTTTGGTTATAAATTTGGTTCGGTTTTGATTTTCGATTCCTGTCGATATTTTACCCGAATTATGAACACCCCTAGCATGTGGTAGTTTTAGTGTCGTGTTATCAGAATTAAGGTCATTGTAATCTTTAAGGTTATTTGATTGTCCTAGTTTCAGTTTTAACATTGCTAGTTTATATTTATAGTAGCAGGGTCCTCGAGCGATACGGCTGTGGGTACATGTAATTAAATTTTTTCGCCTAATAATTATTTCATTTGTATTTTTTTTTTGGCAATAGCTTTACTGATTAATTTGTTCTTTTAGGGATTATAAGCAATGACAAAAGTTTTGTGAAACTTTGCTTAATTTGTATTATTTTGCTTGTTAATTTTTTTTAGGTAATTTGCTTGGTTTGTACAATGTATTCTTTTAATTTTATTTTTTATTGAAAAATGGGTTTTTTAAAGTATCATTAATTAGCAGGTTGAATAACTTGTATTATATATTTTAACGAGGCTATGATAGCCCGTGCGTTGCACCGATTGATTAAGGGTTGAGTATATACGTGTTTTTTACGTAATATTGTATGCAAGTAGTTACATGTAAGGTATTGCAATTGATGTTATCATAAGTTTTGTATTAAAGTAGTTTATTTACTATTTTAATATGAATTATGTATATATTCGTTATTTTGCATATTTATTTGTCACTTTTGTAATGTTTTTGGCTCTTATAAATTGCACGATTTTATGCGTTTATGGTTTGTGCAATAGGCACGTGAAGATGAAACATACACAAATGTCTCGCAACTTAAATGAATATGTATGGCAAATAAATTACGTAGTAAATATGTAACAATGTAACGGAAAAGTTTTATGGTCATATACTAATATAAAAGTTTGACTTAGCCAACTTTATCAGAGAAAGTACTATAAGCATTACATAGCTCCTTTCCAATTTGGAATATGAGATATTAACCACATTCTCGTTCTGATCTTGTCATTAGAATGAAGCTATCAAGTGGGTTGTATTGTTGCTCATTCGCAGGTTCAGTGTGAGAGGCATCGTATCATACTACAATCAATACACAAATCTACAATCTCATATACACATATCCTTTTTGATAAGTCCATGACCACAACTCAAAACACCAACAACTATTTTTTTGGTTTCTAAATTTAAAAATGAAATAAAGTTTAAAACTTTGGAAGTAAAAAAAAATGTTAAAATGAAATTTAATATTGTATAAAAAGATGCAAACTTTATAAAAGAATGACTAAAAAATGATATCTTTGTGAAAAGATCTAGACTTTATAACATAAGAACATAAAAGTAACAAATTTATAAACTCGGAAATTTATAAA
Organism: Artemisia annua; assembly: GCA_014162995.1. NCBI lineage: Eukaryota > Viridiplantae > Streptophyta > Magnoliopsida > Asterales > Asteraceae > Artemisia > Artemisia annua. The sequence continues at coordinate 102,503 of LBNU01034981.1, forward strand.
AAAAAAGTTGATTAATAAAGTAAAAATAGAAATTAAGTGGGTAAAACATCATTAATTAAAACATTAAGATGAAAGCTTGAATTTAACAAAGTGTAAACATAAAACAAATAATAAGATAAACAAAGATTTATAACAAAGTTTACTAATTCAAACTAATTTAAAATAAGAAAATAACAAAGAAAAAAGAAAAGAAGAAGATAAAGATATGAAAAATGCTGCCCTCCTCTCTTGCCGTTGAATCCTATATTTGTATCCAAATACTGTATTCAAATGATAACTCAGAAAACTCATACATAATTCTTTTACAATTTACACATTACCATGGCCCTAAGTTATTTCACAAACGCATAACCCATAGAAACTAATATTACACGGAATAAAAGTGCCCTAATTTTCACATATCTCTCATCCGCCTCTCTCATTCCCCACCCTAAACCATCCGCCCCCTTCTCCTTGTCTTCTCTCGTTTTGGCAAACACAACACAGAATCAAATTACCATAACCCTTTTCTCCTTATGATAAACGAATCATAAACATCATTAAGGAGAAGTAATCCACCGTATTTCTTGAGTTGATTAACCCATCAGTTTCTTTGTTCTTGCATCGTGACTCACTCTCAGGCAACCGATACCATACCCGTCTTGTTTCTTCTCATTTAAGCTTCAAGATCTCACATGAGGTCTAAGGTAGTGTGTGGTTTTGTTTATTGGTTTTCTTTTCTTTCCTTCTTTCTTTTTTTTGAGCTAAACAAAGTAAGAACATAACATGTTTGTTATCATTCTTTCTTTACTTTACGGATATACAATGAAGTAAACCTTCAAAAAGGATCTGTGATGTTTGATTTCTTTTCGTGTATATGATCTTTGAAAGATCTATGGACTTTTTTTACCACACGAAAAAGAAAGTAACTGAGATCTTTAAATATTACATTTCAGATCGAATGTAAAAAGATTTGTGAAAAAGTTTAATAGAGATCTTGTTTTCTTGGACCGATGAAGATGTAACACATCTGAGGGCGATATGTTATGGTCGGTGAAGGTGTAGTGGGTTATTTATAGTTGTTAAGAAACATACGAAAAGTTTCACGTTAAAGATTAACTAATGATTGTGAGCAAACTAAAAGGCATGAAACTAATTATGGCATAAAACTAAAATGCATTAACTTATGACTCTGGTTTGTATTATTTGCATTGAATTGAATTGAAGTCTCGTTTTAAGGCTGCATTCAACATGTAAATCGAAGTAAATTTTATATTTTTTATGTGCATGACCTACCTTGTACCGTACTTTCTACTGTGCACAAAAACTGTTGCACATTAAATTAAGCCATTCAATCTTTAAGTAGTATAGATTGGTGTGCAATACATTGGTTGTACCGTACTTTCCTTAGTGCACAAATCCACTCCAACTTTGAATCATTCATGAAAAATTGTATTTATTGGTGTGCAATGCATATGTTGTACCGTACATTATTTTGTGCACAAACCCTCTTTCACATTAAATTAAGGGGTTCAACTATTAGATATAATAGATAGATTTACTTCAATTTAAAAGAGTACATGTAAAGAGGTTTTTTGCAAGATCTAATAAGTGTCATATAAGTGTTTGATATAAAGAATGAGGTATGCGGTTTTTGGCTAGCTTGAATCTTAAATCAAGCTTATGAAATAAAGTCATCCTTGGAAGTTGAAACAATAACTTCCCTCAAAAACATGTGTTAATAGAATTTTTGGTACAATCATGATCATTTTTATTGGGGGTCAAGATGATTAAGTTGTCTTTATCCTTTATATTTTTTATTATATTTTTTAAAGAGATTATGATTTATATAAAACTTATCCGTACAAAATAGATTCACAAATATACAAAAAAAATATAAATTACCATGCATGACGGAATAAAAAAGATGACAATAAATGAAATAAAACTAATATTTGTTTTTCATATCAAAAAACAAAATAATTTTATTGTCTGAGATATAACTGTTCCTAATCAAAGTTTACAAAATATATGATCAACATGTAATATATACTTGACAAAAGTAAGATCGAACCAACTTTACTCATAGCATTCAACAGTCAACACCAATATCACCTAGCTTAGCTTGAAAGTCCATAATTGTTTTTACAAAACAAAGATAAGTGCTATATATAACTACAAAATTAATTCTAGATGTACACATTATTTAGGCGAGCCCACTATTAGAAAGCAATTGGTTCCAGCCCGTGAAACATTCGAATTAGAAAAAAAAAAATACTACAATCAAATACAAAAGCATAAGCCCGATCCAAACAAACAACATAGCATGTTTAGATATAACATAATCACATTTCATTTTGTTAATCTTAACCCTACACTATGCTTACTCCGCCCCCATCTCCTCTCTCTAAACTCACACACAAACACATCTACCTCTCTCGTTTGCAGATCAAACACCACACCGATCCCACCTATCTAATCATTATAAAATACGCATCTCCATCATCATCATCATCATGACATTTTTAAGGCTTCAAGATCCTTTTGAGGGTCTCGGGTAGGTTCATCTTGTGTTGTAATTGTCTTTGTTTTGTTTTTCATTTAACCGAATGAAAGAAAAGATGAAACAAAGCTATTATCGTTTCTTCTTTTGTAACATTCGGATATTAAGAACAAAGATCAATGATGCTGTTTTCTTTCGTGTTACGATCTTTAAAGATCTGTGGGTTCTTATACAACACGAAAAGGAAACAAAACTGAGATCATATTCATTTCCTTTCGTATTTGAGTATTGTTGTTGTGAGTTGGATAGATTTTGGTTGTTGTTTATCAAGGAGGATGGATTTACTTTGGATTTTCGTACTATGAAAATTGATCTAACTGTGAGTCGAGAACACCACAATGTGGATGTCGATGTTCAGGGAAAGGTTTTATTTATAGTTGAATTATTCGTATAAGTTACGGATACGAAAAGACTATCTGTAACCTTTTGTGTTCCGTATTCAATACACAGATTTATGAGTTGTGTAATTCAATCGAATGAATTGAATTAAATTTAGGGGCTTAACTTTTAAGTAGTACGAGACATGCAGAACCCGTGCTACGCACGGGCTAAGAATCTAATTGTTAATCGTGTATTCTTTCTATATATTGGCGAATGTATACTTAATTATTGTTTAATATGTTGTATGAAATGTTTTAACTTTCTTGTATAAAAATTTAAAAGTGTTTGATGTTGTTTTGGTTTTGTGATGTATTTTATATATGGGCTTTTGGTTATTAAGTTGTGATGACTTCGTTTCTTTTGGCCTATTACTTATTTGCATGATAAAAAAATGGCTTTGTTTCTTTTGGTCTATTACTTTGCCCTACAATACTTGTCCATTAGATGGTTTTTGCATGGCAATATGCAGCACACGGGGTCTATCCAATTGGTCATAGTTTAATGTGTGGTATATATTTTCTTTATTAAGTTTGTAACTTAAAGTTTGTGTAATAATGTATATATAATAATTCCACATAAACTGTATAAAAATCGTTACAAACCTTTTTAGCTTCATCTCATTTTATTGTACAACTAATTTCATTGAAAATTAACATTGAAGTCTAACTAATATTAATAAATTTTATCAATTAACTCAATTCTAAATAACTACCTAAATGAATATTAATTAATACAATATTAATAATTCCTAAAACCTTTATACTCCACTATTATGTCTTAAACTTAATTTTTTTAATTTACAAATGGGTTTGAGCAAAAATTATGTAATTTTTCTTTTATATTCATTATTCAAGTTACATGCTTACATAAACTAATCATGCTAAAAAGTATCATTTAACCATTTAAATGTTGTTTTACATACATGCTCGTGCACATTTTCTTTAATCAATTAGCACATGTGAGCTACATCAATAGAAAACACACATAAATTACTTGAATATGAAAATACATTAACATAATACATATATCTATATATATTGCATTAGGTTAAATCATCAATTAAACCGACTTTTAATTCTACACTAATTAGTAAATATCATGTGATAAATTCTGGCAAGTCTTGCACTTCCATCTCGATGTTGTATATACTTCACATTAAATGCACTGGTTTTATTTTTCGATAAAAGTTTGAACTTTTGCTTATGTTTAAAACTATGCGCGGTTTCTCACTAATGGTTTCTCACTAATGATTCAATTGCACACGATAAATTCATTCTAATATAGGAATGAATTAGGTTAAATCATTAATTATTCTTGCAACCTTTCGCAACCCTTGCACTTCATCTAACCGACTTTTAATTCTATACTAAATGCCATGTGATCAATTTGGGCAACCCTTGCACTTCATCTCCTTTCATGATTGTATAGTTATTATGAGGCTGCATTGAATTCCGAGCATTAGCTATCTTGTACTCTATGCAACTACTAAACGACTCCAACTTGTTTCTAACTCTAAAAACTCTATCATCATAACTCCACATTAAATTTAGGGACTGAATCTTACGAACCCGTGCGATGCACCGGCTGGGTCATTGGTTGAATTTCTACGTGTTTCGTACGTAATGTTTGTGCAGATGTTTATATACTTTTTATCAAATTTGCGTCAATGTTTGTAACTCAAGTTTATATATCGGAACATCTATCATTTAATACTAAATAACTCACGTAAACCATATATACTTTCGTATATCTTGATGTTAACATATTTTTGGTGGAAAGTAATTAAATATATCAATATAAGTCGAATAGTGCACACCATTCTTACCATTGTCATCCTCTATATTTATGTTAGTGAAAATAAAAATTCGTATTACATATCGTCTTCTTATTTACATAATTAGCAATATAGAATTTGTATTATAAATTATTCAATGATTTTTCCTTACAGTAGAATAAAGGTGAATTTGTATTATAAACAAATTTACATAGTTAGTAATAGAGATCCAAAACATACACAAAGAAACTAAATACATTCGACTGCTATAATAGCAAAACAAACAATGAAAATTAATTTTATATCCAAACTACTAACTAATTCAAGTATCAATACATCTGGGCCATCCATCACTTCTATCCTTTTTTACTTCATTAATTTTTTTTGCTTTCCTCATACTTAAGAAATCACCTCAATCATTCCATCTTAAACAATCTGAAGTGAAATACATGTCATAAGTTTACTTATGCATTCTTGGTCTCCTCAATCAACCAATGCTCGGATAACTGCAACAAAATATTACATGATAAGTATACCTTTCTATCAAACGTGCGAAGTATATAAGCTCCACATGTGTCATGCAAATCTCAATCATATTTATACGTGTTATACAGTGAAGTATGAATCATGCATAACTTATACACTTAATATGCTAAGATGTCAAGATGTTATATCATCAACTTTCCATACCTCACATTAGCCAGCACACAATACATGTATGCATATACTACATATCATCTTCTTCCTTCAACGTGCAAGCCAAACGTGCAAGCCAGCAAAAAAACCCTAAATACAAATAATATTATAATTTACATACAGGTGACATGTCTCCCCTATAATTATTTATACATTACCTAATAGCACATCTGTTATCAAGTTAAACAAATAATAGCACATCTGTTATCAAGTTAAACAAATATTATACCTGCATCACTATCGATTTTAAGAATGAGTTAGATAACAAATATATTGAATCAAGGTTACCTTAGCCCTTATGGTGAATGGAGATTGTTAGGTTTGTTTGGTGTTTGCCCAAATTGATCAAAGTTGTGGTCTATTTATAGATGCCCGATTCTTAATTGTTGTAATTACTACATGATGGTCCACATTCTTCTTCCATGTAACCTCTACAATTATAAGTGCCTCAATGAATACATGACCACTTCGCATGCCCCTCATAAACACACTTGCACTTGACATGGCTCAATAACTACATGGACACTTCACATGGACCCAATTGTAACTTAAGGACTCTTGATATGCAAAAACATTTAAGGACTCCAACTCGTTTTTTACTCTACAACTTCATGGCTACAATTGTTGTCATTAATACTCCACATAAATATTGGGACTGAATCTTATATGTTTATAGATAGATGGTGTGCAATGTATCGGTTGTACTGTACTTTCCTTAGTGCACAAATCCTCTCCCATCTTAAATCATTCATGAAAAATTGTATTTATTGGTGTGCAATGCCTAGGTTGTACCGTACATTATTTTGTGCACAAACCCTCTTGCACATTAAATTAAGGGGTTCAACTATTAGGTATAATAGATACTTGTATTTATCAATAAATGGGTGTTTTAAGAATGTATGTTAATTATGCATCAATAAATTGTAAACATACCATTAATACTTGTATTGTTTAATACTTTATGTTTTAGATGGTTGTATTTTATACTTTTGTATTGCTGAATTTTAAGACATTTACATATTATAAGATAGTAAGATTATTGTCTTTTCAAATAAGAAAGATTCTACAATGTCTTTTCAAATAAGAAAGATTCTACAAGTTTTGTGACTTATATTTGTTTTACTAGGAATAAACCTTTTACAATTATATTAAGCTTTTGAAAATGACATTAACATTAATGTAACTTTTAGAATTTTAGACATTTTTATTTCACATGGACATAAAAGACAATTTCACTATAACGGTCTAAAGATGGATATAGGTTTTATGTCTACTCTTGAACCTCCTATTATGAGACTTAAGAAGTGAAAATAATGTTCTAAAGATCGAGATTCTATTAAGTCAGTATAAATATGAGCGTTAATAAGTATAAATATGAGCGTTAATATTCTTTTATTTGTAAAAGAACATGACCGGTCGAGTTCATATTAAATTTAAATAATCTCAATCAATGGTAAAACTATTATACCATTTAAGAAACAACTCATCCACCTAGATAGCTAGATGACAACTATCTCAACTATTTTGATGTACCACACTTTATACATGGTTTTCTTAAACATAGAACTAAGACCTATATTTAGCAAACCATTCTTTAAAAAGTAAAGAAAAAAAATTAGTGTTGCAAAAATCGGCCTAGGCGGCATATTAATCGGTAATCGGCAGTGTTTTGAAACCCGGGTCGACCCGGCTGGGTTAACCGGTTCGACCTAAAAAATGGGTAAAAAAAACCGGGTTTCTAAAACCGGGTTAACCGGTTAGACCCGCCGGGTTTTGAGTGACCCGGGTCAACCCGGTTCTCGAAACCTGGTCGGTTTCGTTTTTTCAAACTTTTTAATAAAACCCGGGTTGACCAGGTGGTCAAACCAGTTGACCCGGCTGAAAAAATAAAAAAATAATAAATTGAAAACCGGGTTGACCCGGCGGTTGAACCAGTTGACCCGGTGCCCGGTGACTCGACCGGGTTAATTTCAAACCCGGTTTTCAAAACATTGGTAATCGGTCTTCTACCTTGTTGATTTTTGAAAATCAACGGAAAAAACGGCCTGGTCACTAATCGGTCAAAAATCAACCTAATCGGTTAAAAAAACGGACTAATCGGTCAAAAATCAGACTAATAGGCCAAATCGTCTTAATCGGTCAACTTTTAAAAAAAAATATTAATTTAGGCATTCTACTTAATTTGGGGATCGTTTATTTCACTTATAACGTATAATATAATCAGAATTGGAGCCTTTTATTGAGGTTTGGGAACATAGTATGCTTGAAATCAGTTAGGATTTTTAGTTTGGTCTCCAGAAATACCCAAAACTTGCAAGAAATGTCAATCCGATTAATCCCGCCTTGACCGATTAATCGCTACAAGGTGGCTGACCGCCCGACTACCGCCTCGCGATTTCTGCAACATTGCAAAAAACTGTCATTGAAATGAAGATGGTCTACTGGCTGCTGAAATGCTTTCTGCAAAAAAAAGAAAGAAAAAAAAAAGGAACAGTCGTTTATCTGGTCCGCTCATTTTAGCTCTAACCATCCTTAGTGCGATTATCGACATACATCAAAGTAACAAAGAGTGAACGAAAACCATCATCCCCGAAGTAGATGCTTTTATTATTATTACTATTATTATTATTATTATTATTATTATTATTATTATTTTTTAGGGAGGTG
>LBNU01034983.1:0-15059 GCA_014162995.1 Artemisia annua
ATGATGTAATAAAAGATTTCTAAATATGATCAAAAATCATTTTAACTAGAAGTAATAAGAACAAGTTAAAGGTTATGTTTATGTCTAAACAAAATGTGTAAAATACTTAAACTCATGTTTATAACTTGTTGCTAAACTTTACCTTATATTTTGTCGTTAACAAAACATGGTAAAAGATCGTAAAATATAAATAACGTTTTTAGGACGATATTTGTATTAACAGTTATTTCTAAAATGATTTGTGTGCAAATAACAAATCTCTCACAACTGGTCTTCATGAAAATATCGAAGGGTCACCGAACCACAATAAAAAGGACATGCAAACGGAAATTAGAAAAGAATGACGAAATGAAATAGAAATGAAGAGGAAATGAGAATACAGTAATATTCTCATAAAAGGGTAAAACGGTGATTATCCAGAATATCTATTATAAATATATAAGTGAATAAACGGCGATACCACAAACCCTAACGGTTGTGGGTTTCGGCCGAACCCCTGGGTATATTTGACTCATTGTCAAACTTGTATTCATTGAAGGATAATTACTAGGGATTTTATAATGTTCCTTTGTAGGCTATAAATACAAAGGCTTTCTAATAGAATTNATATTCTCATAAAAGGGTAAAACGGTGATTATCCAGAATATCTATTATAAATATATAAGTGAATAAACGGCGATACCACAAACCCTAACGGTTGTGGGTTTCGGCCGAACCCCTGGGTATATTTGACTCATTGTCAAACTTGTATTCATTGAAGGATAATTACTAGGGATTTTATAATGTTCCTTTGTAGGCTATAAATACAAAGGCTTTCTAATAGAATTGATAACATTCCTCACAACCCTAAAAATCTCTCTTCTCCTTTCGTTTCCAACTGGTCGGTCGACCAAAAGGTTAGAAAACTCTTAGTCGACTATTCTAGTTGACTCACAAGTTAACTTATGGTTGACTTGTTTCGAACTTTTGCACTCTCCTAACTTGCATAGGTTCGTAGTCTTAGTCCTATATATGCAGTACTGGTGGATGCCTGGCGCAACCAACATGATGATTATCCTTATACACCCTTATCCAGTCGATTAACAAGAAGAAGAAGGTGACTTTGTGCAAGCTGTGAAGGTCTAGAAGCTTACATAATTGCAGGATCAAGTATGTAATTCTATAAACACCTTTTATACATGTTAGGTCTAGGTTATATCTCTGATTGTAAGATCTTTTATTAGGGGTTTGGTCTGCATAGTCTTTATATATTTATTTTCCGCTTCGCATGTTTTATAGACCATGCGGTGACCACCAAAACCCTACAATGGTACTAGAACCACCCTAATCATATATAACCTAAGTAAGTTTTTAGGGTTTATAGGGTTTTTGCTATGTTTGTTTGGTCGATTAGTGGATGTTAGGGTTTTTAAGGTTTTTGCTTATTGTTAAAAATTAAGGTTTAATTACTTTGGTGATCAAATTAGGGTTTGTATGTTTGGATCACTTGGGTTCAATCCATTGTGGTTTTCTAAACCCTAAATAAGTCGACTTTATGAGGATACGTGGGTATCCGGGATTAAACGTGAAAACCATGTTTCGTGTTGTCATGTAAATTGCAAGAACTAGGTTTTCCTATATTGTTTTTCTTGTATGCAAGCAGTTTTGTTTTTCTTGTATAGTTTAGGGTTTTGGATATTTTCGGTAAGGTGCAAACTTTTTTAAAAATGTGTGAAAACTATTCTTTGAACCCCTTAGGTTACGAAATTTAATCATATGGTAAAAAAGATAGCTTGGGAGAAAAGAAATACTGGTCTGGGTTTACCTAAATCTTGGGTGGGTCGATTCTAGTGATCTTAGCTAGATGAGATCATAGAATTCGACTAGCATGAATTTTGGTGAATAGTCAATTAGTTTCCTTAAACTGATAGAAGTTCTGTTATACCTAATTTTGGAATCTGGGAATCCTAAATATGGAAACTAGAACTATAAAATTTTAAAACATAACCGGTAATTTAGAAAGTAATTTTTCATTAAAGTCCACAATTAAAAAAAACATATATAATAGGTGACTCAGGGTTTTTTCTTATCTAAGTCACAAACTTTCAAAAGTAAAAATTTTCTAAATTGGCAAAGAGAAGCAATAAGGTAAGAACCGTCATTCGTGATGAATGACAAGTTGCATTAGTATGCAACAATACGAGTGAAACTCGTGATTTACACGTACTATTAGGATGAGCTACACATGTCACTACTACAAAAACTGGTTTTTCCCAGGGAAACGAAACTGTGTGAAATTTCACACGGGATACCGACAAATTACACACCAAATTTTTGACCAAATTTCGGTGGGAAATATGTCGTAAATTTCCCACGGATTTCCCACTCATTACACACTAAATTGTTGACCAAGTTTTTGTGTGAAATCCGTCGCAAATTTCCCACAGATTTGCAACCATTTTCACACTATTTATGTTTATTAGACGTCCGTGGGAAACTTGTGGCACGTTTCACACATATTAGCCACGGCCAAAAGTATGTGGCAAATTTTAGCTCCATTACTCACGGATTTCACACGGTCTTTTTTTATAAAGTAACTAATTAACCGGTCTGTGGGAAATATGTGTGTACTTTCCCACAGATTACCTACCAATTTAATAAATCCGTGTGAAATACGTGTGTAAATACCCACAGATTTCTCACACAAAATATCGTATTATATTTTGTCTACTTACACATTCTCACATTACTTAATATGTCTTCATATGTGTTTGTAGTTTCATATTATATGTGTTTGTTAGTTAATATAACTATTTATGTCATTATCACAAGTGTATGTGTTGGTTTATGAATAATCTTTTTGTGTAACAAACCATTATATGTGTGTGCATATCTACACGTATATGTTCCGTATGTCTAATTATGACCTTCATTGTACCTATTGATGTTTTATATCTAGGTATATCGATGTGTATATGCGTGAATGTGTAACTATATCAAAAAAGTAAAAGAAAACGATTATGTCCGTGGGAAATATGTGTGTACTTTCCCACAGATTACCTACCAATTTAATAAACACGTGGGAAATACGTGTGTAAATACCCACAGATTTCCCACATAAAATATCGTTTTTATATTTTGTCGACTTACACATTCTCACATTACTTAATATGTCTTTATATGTGTTTGTAGTTTCATATTATATGTGTTGGTTAATTAATATAACTATTTATGTCAGTATCACAAGTGTATGTGTTGGTTTATGAATAATCTTTTTGTGTAACAAACCATTATATGTGTGTGCATATCTACACGTATATGTTCCATATGTTTGATTATGACCTTCATTGTAACTATAGATGTTTTATATCTAGGTATATCGATGTGTATATGCGTGAACGTGTAACTATATCAAAAAAGTAAAAGAAAACGATTATGTCCGTGGGAAATATGTGTGTACTTTCCCACAGATTACCTACCAATTTAATAAATCCGTGGGAAATACGTGTGTAAATACCCACAGATTTCCCACAGAAAATATCGTTTTTATATTTTGTCGACTTACACATTCTCACATTACTTAATATGTCTTTATATGTGTTTGTAGTTTCATATTATATGTGTTGGTTAATTAATATAACTATTTATGTCAGTATCACAAGTGTATGTGTTGGTTTATGAATAATCTTTTTGTGTAACAAACCATTATATGTGTGTGCATATCTACACGTATATGTTCCGTATGTTTGATTATGACCTTCATTGTAACTATAGATGTTTTATATCTAGGTATATCGATGTGTATATGCGTGAATGTGTAACTATATCAAAAAAATAAAAGAAAACGATTATGTCCATGGGAAATATGTGTGTACTTTCCCACAGATTACCTACCAATTTAATAAATACGTGGGAAATACGTGTATAAATACCCACAGATTTCCCACATAAAATATCGTTTTTATATTTTGTCGACTTACACATTCTCACATTACTTAATATGTCTTTATATGTGTTTGTAGTTTCATATTATATGTGTTGGTTAATTAATATAACTATTTATGTCAGTATCACAAGTGTATGTGTTGGTTTATGAATAATCTTTTTGTGTAACAAACCATTATATGTGTGTGCATATCTACATGTATATGTTCCAGGAAAGGGACAAAGCCGGGAGAGCCCGGATCAAGTGGAAGTCCGGAGTTTGTTGATCCGATGTCTAAACGACGATTGGTAACTCCCGAAGTATTATTATATGATATAATGAAATTACTTATGTTACTTAATAAATCTAAACAGTTTTACCAAATTTTAAAATTTTCGGTTTTACCCATTTTCCATTACTAATATAGTATGTTGACTCTTTGTAACAGGATGACTATTCAAAGATTATATCAGAAAAGTATGCAGAGAATGAAGAGAATGCCGAGATTGATGAGAATGGGTCCAAGTCCCCACCAGATGATTTTGATGCTTGGAAGGGCGTTGCTACATCAAATGGAGGTCACGTGCTTGGTGCTGGATCGACGAACGATCCAGCTTTTGTGCTAACAGGTATACCGGGATCCGGGAGTATCTATGGCGCACACACATGCTCACCTTATGAGGTTTGTCTATTTTCGTTATTCTCACCTCCTCTTAATAGATTTATGTGATAGTGTTAATGATGACCTGTTTTCGGTTAGGGTTAGATTTATGTGATATGTGACTGTTGTGTTTTGGCGGCAAAGTGCCTTAGGTAATGCAAATATGCAATAGCAGACTGACATGGGGTGTTTAGGTAGTATTGGCAGCCTACATCAGGGGGTGTTTNGCTGTTGTGAAGGCGATACCAAGGGGTATATTCCAAGTAGCAGAAGCTATTTTAGCTACTGAAATTTCCGCTAATGAGAATGTGGATGGGGAGGATTTCTTTCAAGAAAATGAAAGGTTAGAATGTACAATAGGCGCAACTGAGGATATACACCCCGTTAGTCTTGTAAGAGAGGAAATAGAAGAAGTGCAAACTGAACTTGTTACTGATGTTACAAATGATGATGGTGAAGAAGAGGAGTTTGAAGCTTATGATAATGATGATTCAAGTGATGATATCGACCTTGATTCGTCTAATCATTCTTCTGATGATGATGTGTAGATTACATAATTATTTCCTTCTTGTATCTCTTGGTGTTATGGCCTGATTTGGCATGTCATTCTGTTCCATGTACTCTGGTTTTTGCCTCTTTTTTAGAGGCTTTTAATTTAATCTAGTCTTTCAAAAAAATATATATATCGTAATAATGTTTAGATTATTTTTTCTTGTTTATTTTAACATGCTATGTCTATTATAATCCAATATGTCGTAATAATGTATAGTTTATTTTTCAGGTGACGCCTGTCCATCATGCCTAGATCTAGAGGTCTTTCTAGAGGTTCACATCCCAAGTCACTTAATAGCAGAGTACCACCTAAAGGAAGAGGTAGCAGTAGTATTGTTGGGCGTGGTAGGGAGATAGCAGATGAATGGAGCCCAAGAGGAACAGGCAGCAACAATACTAGTGGAAATGGTAGGGACATACGAGATGAATGTAGCCCTAAAGGAAGAGGAAGCAACAATACTTGTGGGAATGGTAGGGACAGAGCAGATGAATGTAGCCCAAGAGGAGGAGGCAGCAATAGTATAGGTGGACGTGGTAATGAGACAGCAGATGAATCGTGTCCGAGCCCAAATATATTAAGCAATGAAACATTAGATGTTCAAGAAGATAATGAGGAGCATGTGGAGCATGTCACTGATTCATCACAAAATCAAGTTGGGTCAAACGCCACCCCTTCATCATCACTTCCTAAACTGTGGCTTATCGGTGGAGTGTAAGTATATGTATAAAATAATTCAGCTTGTTGGTTTGGTTTCTTCCTTTGAGTTAACATAGAGAAGGTCTGCAAGTTCAATTTATATGTTTGTCAATGTACCATTTTTGTAGGTTTTATGACCCGGCAATAAGTCGTCATGCTGTTAAACTTTTCAAGACTATGTTCAAGGGTGCTTATGCCACATGGACAAAAGTTCCCCAAGACCATCGTGATAGGTGTTTTAACCGTTTTGGGGTTTGTAACTTACTATTGCTCACATCTAAATTAAGCAAATGTTGTTTTAAACTGATAGAGCTAACTAAAAAACAATTTATGTGCAGACGTTTTATCGATGGGATGCTGCTGAAAGAAATCAGATCCGTGTTGCTTGGGAAACTCACATTGGTAACAGGTATAGGGATATAATGAGGAGTGTGAGAAGGGCTGCAATGAAGGCCACAAGAGTGAATAATAATGTGGATATCAGTCGCATCAGTTCCAGTCGCCCAATTTGGATTGGTGAAAATGATTGGAAGCCTATGGTTGATGAATGGGATACCGACGAATGGAGACTCAAATCAAAAATTGCCAAAGAGAATAGATCCAAATCACAATCAGGAAAGCATACAGCAGGCTCGCGTAGCTTTCTCCACACTAAGATCGTACTGGTAAGATAGTGTTATCGGTTCGGGTTCGGGTTCGGGTTAGATAATTAGTGTTATCAGGTCACCCCGATAAGACCCGAAATTCAACATTTAATTTTTTCTCTTAATACTTGGAATGCCTAGTGATGCTATTGTAACCATAAAAGCCATCATCCTTTGTTAATTTTACCATAATTTAAACATCCAGTAATTATAATGGTTTATATACTTTTAAATTGAAGTCTGATATTGTTTCTCATTAATTAGGAAAAGAGAGAAGGACGAAGATTGAAGCTTGTAGAATTGCATACACACACCCACGCCAGGAAAGGGACAAAGCCGGGAGAGCCCGGATCAAGTGGAAGTCCGGAGTTTGTTGATCCGATGTCTAAACAACGATTGGTAACTCCTGAAGTATTATTATATGATATAATGAAATTACTTATGTTACTTTATAAATCTAAACAGTTTTACCAAATTTTAAAATTTTCGGTTTTACCAATTTTCCATTACTAATATAGTATGTTGACTCTTTGTAACAGGATGACTATTCAAAGATTATATCAGAAAAGTATGCAGAGAATGAAGAGAATGCCGAGATTGATGAGAATGGGTCCAAGTCCCCACCAGATGATTTTGATGCTTGGAAGGGCGTTGCTACATCAAATGGAGGTCACGTGCTTGGTGCTGGATCGACGAACGATCCAGCTTTTGTGCTAACAGGTATACCGGGATCCGGGAGTATCTATGGCGCACACACATGCTCACCTTATGAGGTTTGTCTATTTTCGTTATTCTCACCTCCTCTTAATAGATTTATGTGATAGTGTTAATGATGACCTGTTTTCGGTTAGGGTTAGATTTATGTGATATGTGACTGTTGTGTTTTGGCGGCAAAGTGCCTTAGGTAATGCAAATATGCAATAGCAGACTGACATGGGGTGTTTAGGTAGTATTGGCAGCCTACATCAGGGGGTGTTGGTTAAGTTTGGTTTTTTCTTAGTTGTTTAATATGGTTTGATTTGGATGGGTGTTTGATAAGTTTTCTAAAACAAAGATGTTAACTAGTTGGGTTTTTTTTAGTTTTTTGATATATGATCTTTCCATGGACTACCCCAGCCGTGTACATAGGCATAGGACAGAAACACAATGCATTAGTCAATATCCCACAGCACAAATCCAACCCAAGAATTCAGTCCCACTCACACAGAGCCAAACATGGGCACAACAAAGACATAAAAATATCCACAAAAGGTCGGACACACCCACTAACCAATGTAGATACCTCATGACCCACTGCAACCCAAGTCCAACCCGTTAAACTTAAACTAGTATAGAAATCACTTTATATCCACTGCTATACTCATTAATATCCCACCTGTTAATAGAACCAAATATAGTTGCTGCATAAATAGAACCAAACACACCTGGCCAAAATAGAACCAAACACAGCTGATGCAAAAAAATTGCACAGTTGCTGTAGCAGTTGCTGTAGCAGTTCCAGTAGCAGTTCCTAATACGACTGATGTGATTATATTTGCATATTTCGAGGATCTAGTAGCCATTGGCTTTTCTTATAGCATGTCATTTCCAAGTTTCTTTTTGTTATTCTAATGGAGTAATGTGTGATCGTTTGTATGAGCTAAGCTTTTAGTCCTTATGCCCTTGGTTTCTTTTTTCCTTTCTTTGCATTTAGGTTCTTGGTTTTTTTTTCTCATATTATTGTTATTCTGATTGACTTATGTGTAATTGGATGCAACAGGAGATACGGATTCTGAAACAGCAAAATGAGGATTTGAAGACAAAGATGGAAGATGAGAAGGCAGCTGCGGAGGCTCAAAGAGCAGCGGACATACAGGCTTGGCATAAAACACTCAATGATAGGTTGGAGTCTTTTGCTCAAAATTATGTTCCCCGAACTGCCGAATCGGATCCTGGTCCTAGCTAGTCAAATTTGGCATTAGGATTTAGTTTTTGTGTTAGAACTATTGGGTTGTAGTATCTCGGAAACAATTTCGATGTTGTGTTGTCCGATAGCATGTTGCTAACCTATGTCTTTTGGATTATGGATTTATGTCCATTGGCGACACACTTATGCATTTTGGGTAATGGATTTGTTTATTTCGGTGATATATTAATGGTTTTTATTTTTTTAAATATTGGTTTTTTGTATTTACAGGTTCGGAAAATCTATTATAATACAAATACCACGGAATTTAGCCACGTGTTTCCCACGGATTAATCACAAAATTCCCACGGAATTTTTTGGGGAAAATCTATTTTTCTGTGGGAAATATGTGATAAAACCGTCATAAATTTTAGTGTGAAAATCGTTGAAAAACTGTGGCAAAAAAACCACGGATATGTGTAGAAAATGGCTACTAGAAACCGTGGGAAATTTCGTGAGAAATCTGTGGGAGATATTATAGTGTGAAAATTGTTGGAAATCTGTGGCAAAAAAACCACGGATATGTGTGGAAAATGGCAACTAAAAACTGTGGGAAATTTCGTGAGAAACCTGTGGGAAAATTATAGTGTGAAAATCGTTGGAAATCTGTGGCAAAAAAACCACGGATATGTGTGAAAAACGGCTAATAGAAACTGTGGGAAATTCGTGAGAAATGTGTGGGAAATTAAACCCACGGATTATCCACGGTAATATTTGTGGGAAAATAGTCAACGCCCGTGGGAATTCTCGTGGGAAAATATTTACCCACGGGGTTTTTACACACGGAACGAATCCGTGTGAAATTTGTGGATAAGGGCCCTTTCACACTGATTTTCCCACGGATTTGGTAGTGGGTAAAACCAGTTTTTGTAGTAGTGTGTGGTGCGTGTGCATGTGCAGTAGGTCCTAGCAAATCATGGATTAAGTATTTTCACCGATACTTTATTTAAATGGTACTTTCCCGCATTGTTTAAATCATGCATAATACAAGCCTGAGACATAGACCAAAATATAAACTATGTGGTTGTGAAGTAGCTATTATAGTATATTTTAATGTTTTGAGTTTAACGAATGTTGTAGCTTAATTTAGTAAAGTAGAATAGCTTTTAAACTAAATGTAAACCAAGACGCGTGTGACATGAGAAAGCCAAGATGAGGTAGTAGTACCTATGAAGTACGAAGAGAGAGGAGATCCAGTGGGAGCATGGAGGAATGAAGATCCTCCAAGAGCAAGGAGAATCATGGGTGATGCCGAGAAGATACGGAGTCCGAAGAATCCTTCTTGCATTGTGTCAAGTTTTTAACCCTTATGATAGACCCAATTGATTCTTGAAGTGGCTCTTGAGATCAATATTAGATAATGGTTTGGCTGTGTCTTTTATGTGTTTTATTTAAGTCTAAGTATGGATGCTTTAATAGATAAATAATATGTTAACTGGTATTATTTAGAGACTTAATAAAATTGAGTGTCTTGCTAAAGTCATGACAAAATGTGTACGTAAGCATTGGGTCCCTGACAGCGAGAATGCATAATAAAAAAGGCAGTGCTATGAGTTTTAGTGGAACCTATCTAAAAAATGGATTAGGGCCACTAACCCAAGTTTAGTCACTTTTTATTACAAAAGATTTTTTTTAATTAATAATAAGTCGTAGTATGAATTCGTAGTTCATACGTAAAACGACTTGTTGGTAAAATCGTTTTAATAATGTATATAAAAAATATAAGACCGGAAAACTTATAGGTTTAGGTCTTACCTATGTGTAATCTTATACTTAAGTGCGTCACCATAATTTTTACTCTCTCCTAGCCCAGCACCTACGGGCAGGTAACGACAAACCGTTGTGTCTAGGTACAAGGCTGATGTGGGATTAGGTGGCCACTGGAATTCATTGGTCATATGCCACAGCAGAAGCCAATGAATTTTGCAAGACCATTGGCTTTATGATAGTCTGTTGGTATTCCGCCATAGCAGACCCAAAGCCGCATGAAAAGATAAAATATGCCCGATTGATTTTAACTCCAACCATCTGCCCTTAACTTTAATTCCACTCCTTAAATTAAACAAGCTATCCATTTCCTCTTTTATCTACCATTACGAGTAGGTCAATGCCAGTTCCATGTCAATGAAAGTTGATCAATCATTTTAAATTGGTTATCCATTTCCACTTTTATCTATCATTACCGAGCCACTCTTCAACCCAAAGTTTAATATAGACTCTCACTAATAAAACGAGTAAAGAAGGAAGAAAGGGGATATTAAGACGATTCATATCATGGCATGCCTTTAGAATATCTTACCAGGTACTCTTTATGTTAATAGAAGCATAGTTTAGAATATCATCCCCTCTTGAGGCATGAATCAAGTGAAGAATATGGTTCCATATTGTGCCCTTGTATGTATGCGACAGGCAAAACCATTTAAAAAGAAGGATAAAGTTAAAGAGCATTAAGAAATCACATAAAGTAAGTTACAGTAAAACCTCTATAAATTAATACTCGACAAATTAATAACCTCGATAAAACTAATAATTTGTCCAGTCCCAACTTGGGACCAGTACAAATTTGGACCCCAATCGATAAAATAATAAGATAATAATTTTTTTGAAACCGCAATGTACATATATTAGTCCCAACGAAACTATAAATTAATAATTACTAAAAATTCCATATCTATGTATATATGCGTGTGTGTGAGAGATACACTTCAAAATTCTAAGATTGTTTAGTAAAAAATGAATTCATTTTCACTTGTTATTTTTTGGTGAACTTCAAATCTATATTGAGTTTATCTCAAAATCTCCTCATTGCACTAAAGTGTTGGTGTGTTGTTTTCTCGTATTGCAACAAAAAGTGTTAATTTTATTTTCATAAAGTGTGAATATGAATTCATAAATTTTTTTTTGAAATGAGTATATATACATTGTATCTAGTATATTACACTTGAAATTTTAAAGGTCATATGTAAAACCTCTTTAAATTAATAAATTATTAATTTATCGATATAATAATATCTCGCTAAACTAATCAAATATCCCAGTCCCAACACTATTAATTTATAGAGGTTTTACTGTATGTTGTAATCATGTATAAACTTTTATTTAGTACACACCATGTATCTTTTTTAGCCAATCATTTAACCGACAAGTAAAATTTTACTGATCATTTGGTCATCACGTGATCTTTAAAGATGGGCAAATACCATATTAAAGCACTATACTTGCCAAGAAAGTCACTTTTGGGCATCGAACAAATTTTTTTCCTCGTTTGGGTACTAAACTTTCATTTTTTGGCCTCTTTAAGGCACTTTGTGACATTTTTGCCCTTGGATTTTTAATAATTTGAGGGGCAAAAACGTCACAAAGCGCCTCAAAGAGGCCAAAAAATGAAAGTTTAGTACCCAAATGAGGAAAAAATTTGTTCGATACCCAAAAGTATATTTTAGGACAAGTATGATACTTTTTTATGGTATTTGCCCTTTAAAGATCTGCCACATTTGTGTTAGAAATTTTTTTTTAAAAAGATAAAGATGATAAACTATCGTTCATGCATGCATGTATAAATGTATGTATGTAAAAATGTTTTATCATATATACGCATACAGTTGTGTTTGTTTGTACATACATAGATACACACACATATCGATCTATATAGGTACGAACGAATTGTTATTCTTACGTGCAAGCATGCATCGTATGCAAATAAATTCAAGAGTGTCCTACTTCTTCTCTGTCAATATTCTCATATTACCAACTCTAAAAGTAGAAGTTAGATTTCTTTAAATTTACTTTATTACGCTTAATCAAAATTATTATTTATAAAACTAATTAAAAAGCATTAATTAATTCTCAAAGAGAAAATATGTCTTTTTGTTACTTTTAAAACAATTAAAGTAGTAATAAATGCAATTTTTAAAAAATATATGTTTTTAGTTGTTCGCCGGTAATTTTGGAACGGATAGAGTAATATTTATCGTAAAAATTCCATTTTATCATAAATTTAAGTACTTTTCTTTTAGCGGCGGAATTTTTATATACTAGTCTCTAGCAAAAAGCTAGAAACAATAATACAAAGGTCAAAGTCCGTTACATGCTGATTTTGGGTTATTATACTCGGTCCAAAAGGGACGCCAACCTTTACTTCTATTAGCTATCGAAGAATAAGAATTCAGAGAACAACGTCATCAGAAACTTTGGACGCCAACCTTTACTCCTTTACGTCGTCCTTGGTATTACTATGTTGACCAAGGGTCATATGAGAAGGGGTCATTGCTGTTGTTGTTTAGTGGTGTACATATCACCTCCCATTCATGTATCTTGAAATCTTTACAAATGAGTTAGAAGGTAGTTCAATTTATGTTGAATGATTTTTGAAAATTGAAATACAAGGAAACCGTACTACCTGTTTTAAACAAATTATGACAAGCATATGTTTTTTATTCTGTTCTTGATACAAAACATACGGTATTTCAAAACTTTAATTTTATAGTCTCGTCTGATATAGGCGTCGTAATTTATATATAACAATAAAGTCGATCGATAGTGGATTTAACAAAACTTGTATGTTGTCAGCTGGTAAACAAAAATTGCAAAATTAACCATTTAGACATATGATGACGGTCATATTTGTGAGACGTGGTTGGCTTCTATTTGTGAACTTATGTTTCATTAGGTTTAGGGTTATTATTATGTTATCTTATTTCCTAAGACATGTTCTATTAGATAAATAAGTAATCGCTTTTTTAATCACGATAAATAATACTCCCTCCGCCCATATTAAATGTCCTGTTTGAATTTTCAAAGTCTTTTTTTCTCAACTTTTACTTTAAATATTTTTGTTTGTGTAATGTAATACTTGATATAAAATATATGAATGGATTAAGTTTTAAATGTATTTTCACCGCGTATAATTTTTATCAAATACTATATAGCATAAGCAAAAATATTTAAAGTCAAAGTTGATCAAGAAAGACTTTAAAAGTCAAACCTGGACATTTAATATGAGACGGAGGGAGTAATACTCCTTTGCTAGCTAAGAACTTAATCTTCAACAAAATTGACCAAGACTAAGAAAAATTGCATATGGAACAAATTATGAACAACTGATTACATAATGAAGAAGTCTACTAGTATAATGCTACTCCGTATAAAACTGAAAACTGGCAAGTACTTGTGATGTAAAATATATCACTACTTAATTTTTTTTTTGAACATACACTACTTACTAATTAACGTACGCATATTTCAACATTAAACAGTAAGAAAAAGAAATGTTGCAGCTGTACGAATTTAATTCATACTTTACTGCAGGTGACAACATAAAGCTACCGAACTGTAGTCACAATTAATGAGATTGGGGGTTGAATTTATGTTTCACAACATCACGAAATTAGGTTTTTTGTTCAATATTCAAACTAACGTACATTGAATTTATTATTATCGCAAACTGCCTAACCTCAGGGTGCGTTTGTTTAGGTTTTGGAGTGGTCAAATGAGAAGGGCAAATGATTAAAAAAAAGTATTATACTTGTCACCAAGTTTTTTGTAGAGAGCGAACAAAATTTTTTGCTTTTGTGGGTACTTTTCTTTCAAATTCATCTTNAACAAAAACTATGTGACATTTTTGCCTTTCGGGGAAAAAAAATTTCTATTATCTAAGAGGGGCAAAAATGTCCAAAATTTTCGCAAAATACTCTAAAGAAGATAAATTTGAAAGAAAAATACTCACAAAAGCAAAAAAATTTGTTCGCTGTCCACAAAAGAAAATGATGACAAGTATGATACTTTTTTTAATCATTTGCCCAAATGAAAAAGGCAATCTTAATATATTGTTTGGTTGGTACTTTATACCGAAGATATGTTATTAAACTTTTTTTTTTTTTTTTACATGACATGTTATTAAACTCACACAAGTAAATCTCAATAGAGAGGGTAGGTTTTGCAGCTTTGCATGCGTTATCTCTGTGTCTCTCATTTGTTGTTGTAAAATTTAAATTTTATTAATTTTCTATTCTAAACACATATTTTTTTTAATACCATGCCAATATTTATTCTTATTCCAAACCTGGTTACTCGTGTGTGTATGTCTCTTAGGGGGTGTTTGTTTCGGCTTATATGTGGGCTTATGAGTTTTTTGATTTCGGCTTATATAACATAAGTCCCAATTTTCCTGCTTATTTTGAGACTTGTGGGGCTTATGAGAAAGTTTTATTTATTTTAAGATATATAAGTTTATTCTTACTCCAAACCTGGTTACTCGTGTATATATGTCTCTTAGTATACGTATACTTTCTTTATATTAGAGAGGAGGGAGTGATAACGCCTACCCGGCGTTATTGTCTATGTGGCATTGATTTAACACCATTGCTTTCATGTTATGATTTCCTTGCTCTAATTTTTGGTCCGGCGTTATTGTATATGTTAACATGGTAACGCACGTTACAACATGTTATCATAAAATGTTAAATTCTCAAAACACACCCTCCCAAATCTTTGAAATACCAACGGCTAGTTTGAAAGACAAAGAAAAAAAATATATATATACCAACGGCTATTTTTGAAACTAACGGCTAGTTTAGATTTTTTTAAAAAAAAAAACATCCTTATATAAATCAACAACAACAACAAGAATTTTATACATCATTATCACAAGCCAAAAA
>LBNU01034983.1:15532-51844 GCA_014162995.1 Artemisia annua
TTCCATGTAAGTGAATACAAAGAAATTTTCCGTGATCCGGCTAGACAAATGCAAGACAGGTGGATTGATAGATGTGATAGGCGACGTCAAAAGGCAAAAGAACTCCGTGACAAAGATGTTCATGTTAGTCTCCAACTCAATCTTATGGAGCATATTTGGCGTAACCGTGAGGATTTTGAGGAAGAAGATGACAACTAGTTTTACTTATTTACTTATCGGATTGTTCAATTCATGTTTTAATTCGTACCATATTTTTTTTTAATTTTTTTTATTTTTTTTTGTAATGTTTTTATTTCGTAATGTAATGTTTAAGTTTTATTAATAAAATGTTTGAATGTTTAATAAATGAGTTTGTTGAGGGTAGAATTTGTAAATTTGTAAAAAGTGGTGTTATTTGGTGTTATGATTTTCTGGTGTTTTTTGGTGTTATGTTATTTGGTGCTGAGATGATGTGGCGCTGAGGTGGCACGGTGTTAACACCGTTTCGGTGTTATGACTCCCCATGCTCTTAGTACTAGGTGTACCAAATTTTGTCGTCAGTTTACAAATGAAAATGAACGGATGATTAAAAGCGTACCTAATTGTATGCTCAACTGTGTGCCAATAGTTAATTGGTTTGTAAGGATTTAGGATGTGTCTCCCTCAACTGCAATCAATATATTAAAATACGAGTAGGCATGTTTTAATCATCATAATCATTTCTTATTTGGAGTTGAAGTAATAGAATACTAGTTACAATTTCGTGTTTGCAGATTATGCAAAATTAGTCGCGGGTTTTACAAAGTTAAACTACTATCGATGATATGATGTTGATAATAAAATCATTTCAAAGCATAAAATAAATAAAACCAAACTTTTAGCATCGCATTCTTCTTTGAACTTTTACATGGCCATCTATGTAACTAGTTATATGATACCGTCATAAGTTTAGTTCATAAATTCAAGGATAGTTTACGTACTTTTGCATGCGGTTGTGCTCCCCAAATAACTAATATGATCGATACATGATTTGGCTAAGATTACAACACTATATATGCTTCGTAGAATCGTACTCCTATTATATCAGATAGGTTGGTTGTGTTTATAAGGTGAATGAAATTAACTTTATAATGACTCTAGCATCTAATACAAAGCTACAAGTCATTTACGTAGTTATAATTACTAGCATATTTCATATCTATAGAACTATTGGCGTGCTTTATTACAGTTCAAGTTTATCAATCATCCGAAACAAGGTTACTTTGTGGACCATCAGCCCTAATAAAACAAGACAATCCACGATTAAAAGAACAATAAGAACTAGGTGCATGTTTGTTCGCAGCTTGACTCCACTGTAAAATTGACGCAATGGCGTACAACCGTTACTTTCATTAATGTTAACAAGACAATCGCACGATCTAACAGTAAACAAATGAGTTTTCTTATACTGTGAGCTAGGGCGAGTCTTTTCTTATTTGACCTGATCAACCTATCGTCAAAAGAAACTACACGCATAAATGGACCAAACTACGTACATAGATGTCGTCATATGAAAGTGCCGACGACATGCATCGCATGGGCCACACAAATTACGTACGTAACACTATTCGATCATATTCAAAGAAAACAGACGGACCTCTTGATATTCTTTCATTTATTTGATAATAGCTATATCTAATGTATAAATGTGGCGTAGCGATATGTAAACGCTCATTAACGAATAGGTTTTGGGTTAAGTCTCTTATTAATTAGACGAGCAAGTTAGTACGAGATATTAGCTGCTATGTTGATGTGTGGAATACGTCGTCTTCCTAAACAGCCTACGGATCTAACCACAACCTACTCATAAATTGTTGCGAAAAAAATTGATGGCATGGTCTAGGTTAATTTATATGAAATAAAAGGACTGATATGGTTATCTGAATTGAAAGCACTTTAAAGAACTTTGACTTCTTCGAGTCTAAGGGGTGTTTTGTTTTTAGCCAATAACTTGTATATGTGACCGCCTAATTAATAGCTATCATACCTTATAATAGATATTTAGATACTATAAATTAAAATACTCATGTCGCATGTAATGACATTTTCGTGTAAATGGTTAGAAAATTAGAATTGATAAATATGGCAATACCTGTTCTTGGTCAAAAGCAAGTGCAAAGCAGGTTGGTGAATGGTGGATGTAAACTATATAGATTAATCTTTTATTAATTATTAATCAAGCACATAAGATGAATTGTTTAAGTTATGTCGTATGGGCAGTGACATAATTAGGGTGGTTCTCGAGAGAACCATGAAATTTTTACGGCGTAATGTTAATTCTTGTAAAAGATCTCAAATTTTTCGGAAATACCCTCGTGTTCGGTTACCCACCTAATACGGTTCAGTTTCAGATAGTGAAATAAACTATCCGTCTCGCGATGGATAGTTAAAATCTCTAACCGAACTTAACCGAACCACCCCGTGAACACCCTAAGTAATATTACTAGTTATTGTGCATGTGAGTCACATGTGGCAAAAAGTTAGGGGCTGAAAAAATAACATTCCATTTAATACCGAGTTATCTTGCCAACTCAATAACTTTGCATAAGTTTAAGTTTTTATTCGTACTTTTTAACAATGAAATGGCAGAGCATNAAAAAAAAAAAAAAAAAAAAAAAAAAAAAAAAAAAAAAAATTACTTAGGTAAGATACATTGATGGAAATAAAGCATAACACATTCATTTTTTACTGTGGCGACATAACACCAAGCATAAAATACACCAACTTGCTACACTGCTTTAGGTCTATTAGACTATTATCATATGATTTGTCTTTTGTTTAAAAGGATCCGATTAGCACACATTCATTTTTTATTGATACATGCGTTAGAATAAAACTCACATAGACGAAATATAGTGTTACGAAGTCGAATTCGTCAATACCTTACGAGAACCAGGAGCGGACCGAGCGGGTCCCGAGGGTGCACAAAAACCCTATGAATTTGTCCCGCATAGTGTAAAAAATTGTTAAAAACATCTAGTTTTAAAAAAATGAACCTTAAATTCAAAAAATTTATGTTACAAATCTTCTTTATCTTATGAAATGCACATGATAATCTCTAATCTTAAGCTTTAAATATATCAAAGATCATTATTATCAAAATTGAGGTGTTACAAATCTCCATCGTTCGTGTCCTCACGAACAATATTTGGTGAAATATTCAACTTATCCTTGATCAATTCTTCTTTTGATTTCTAACGGGTATAATGACCTTATTCTAAATTGTTACTTGACTTAAGAAGTAGAACTCTTTTTAATCCTTCAATGATTATCTTTAATGGAGTATTAAGTATTTGAAAACTATGGTACTATGTTGTCGTGTGTGTCGACGACATATTAAATGGAACATAATCAAAATTCAAAAGTAGATAGGAGTATACCATTAAGACTATCCTATAAAAGTTGGTACGAGTTTGGCAAGGGCAATAATGACTTATTAATGCAACACGTTCACTATGCTACAAAATTTTATTAAAGCAAATAACCAACTTTCTACCTTGAGTATCTTTGTTAGTCCAAGTACTAAATGAAGAAAAAAGGAAATAGGACTGAAAACTACAAGACGAAATAAGATGAGGGTCTATTTAAGAGACCCACAAAATTTAATGCAAATTTGTAACTTCCACTTGTCATGACATCCCCTCAACACGAATTAACGAGACTCCAAAATTTTAGGGGTGCTTGGTAGGGGTTAAGGGGGTGAGGAATGGGTAAGGAATTCAAAAGGGCACACCTCACTCAAATTATGGTGCTTGGTTAGGGAGTGCAAAGGTATTGATTACCCCGTAGTGGGTAATCAACCATTATAGAATAAATTGAGGGGTAAGGAATTGATTACCCACCCCACTCATTCCTTTGCATTCCCTTTCCCTTTCCCTTTCCCTTTCCCCACTTTGAACCAAGCGGGCCCTTAGGTAATCCCTTTTTTTTCTTTTTAAAGCAAGTAAAGGGCCATTTGGTTTGTTGATAAGAATCACAATCGGTATAAGTTTAATAATTTCTTTTTAAAGAATGAAAGACTCATACAAAAGTCCTTTGCCACCTTTAATCTATACCCAAATATAATAATTTTACCATATCGATTACCATAAAACAAACAACATATATCATTCTTATACTCATTTATTTATTCTCATAGGTTTAAATCAAACGCCCCTAAGTATTGTAACATACACCAAAATTCAACCCGGCATGTTTTGTATTCAATTTAAAACGACGAGTATTTATTCAAAGAACCTTTTATTTATTTATTTATTTATTTATTTATTTATTATTACTATTATTATTATTATTATTATTATTATTATTATTATTTCTTTTTCCTTTTTTTCGCAAAAAGAATGTCATTAACTTCAACATGAACGTCGAAAAAACAAATACAATACTTAGTGGGTGCTTGGTGGGATGTTTTAGAGGGTAAGGAATAATAAAGACAATGAAAAATGATGGTTGGTTGCATATAATGTAATCAATCATTGCTTGAAAGTGGGTAATAACCCATTACCTAACAAATTAAGGGGTATTGAAAATTAATTATCTTGTTTCACTCACATCCAAGTCCCACTCTCCTATTCCTCTATTTGAACCAAGCAACAAAAATATAATGAAACGCTTCATTATATTCCTTAGTATACCCTTTACTTTTCCCTTTCCTATTCTCCTATTTGAACCCCTAATACAAGAATATGTTATTCAAATAACATTTTCACATGACACGAGATACCACTAACCTACAAACTTTTTGTATGAATTATGTTAAAGACAACTAACACTCTATAGACCAAAGTTATTTTCATTAAATAGCAATGTTGCAAAAATCGTGAATCGGTATTGAGGCGGTCCGGGGCCGATTAGCGATTTTTTACCGATTAATCGGCCGATTTTCTTGACTCGGCCGATTTCCGTGGAATTCTCTCCAAGGTCCTGGGCCGATTACCGATTAATCGCCGATTAATCGGCCGATTCGGCCGATTTTTGCAACATTGTTAAATAAAAAGAAAGTGACTTAAGTTTTAACTTATTGTATGAATAATGTTAAACTTAAATAAAGGTCTAATAAGTAAAAATGATAAACGAGGTAGGTGTTAGCATAGAATGGTTTTTAGGTCCAGTCTCACAAATCTCGGTTATAATTTGGCATGGTGCTTTCACTCGAGTATAAGATTGGGTGAGCACGGTAAAATAATCACAACGAAACTATATATATTGATTCAAGGCATACTAAATCGGCCAGAACCAACAAAACTTGTGCCAAATTGTGAGAGAGCCCTTGCGTACAAGAATCACATGAGACGGCAACTGAAATATGCCGACCCTGCAGCTTGGCTCTAGACATATTAGTTAGCTTATATTCCACATTATGCATGTTGANATCCACTTTCCTTCCTGTAACACCAATACACGTTGCAGTTTGGCATGTTGTAACGGCGCTATAGGGCAAAAAAAAGCCCTATAACACCACCACACGGTGCTCTCTTATGGTGTATTTGGCCCACTGAGCAAACTACAATATGACACCAAGCATTTTTGCTCTCTTATGGTGTATTTGGCCCACTTAGCCACACCATGAAGCTTTGGAAAAGAGTTATCGAGAGAAGGTTGAGAAGGGAGACGAGGGTGTCTGAGAACCAATTTGGTTTTATGCCACAAAGGTCTACGATTAAGGCTATCCACCTTCTCAGAAGTCTCATGGAGAAGTATAGAGAAAGACAGAAGGATCTGCATATGACGTTTATCGACCTTGAGAAGGCTTATGATAGTGTCCCACGAGAGTTGATCTGGAGAACCCTTATTGATAAAGGAACCCCTAGGAGATACGTTAGGGTCATTAAGGATATGTACGGGGGGGCTAAGACCCGTGTTCGGACCACAGTGGGGATTTCAGAGTTTTTCCCTGTGGAAGTGGGGCTCCACCAGAGGTCTGCCATTAGCCCTTACCTTTTCGCCCTGATTCTAGATGAGTTATCATGAGGGGTACTAGAGGGCATCCCGTGGTGCATGATTTTTGCTGACGACATTCTGTTGGTGGCAGAATCGGCGGAAGGGCTAAACAACAGACTAGAGCTATGGAGGGAGACACTTGAAGTGAATGGCCTTCGGGTGAGCAGAGAGAAGACTGAATACCTGAGATGTGATTTTGGGAGGATCAAGACAGGTCACCACGAAGAAATTGATATTCGTATCGGTGACCAGATCCTGCCACCCAAGGAGTCGTTTAGATATCTGGGCTCAATGATTCACAAATCAGGGAGGATTGATGAGGACGTAACCCACCGAATTAGAGCAGGTTGGGCGAGATGGAGGGCGGCGTCAGGAGTTCTTTGTGACAGGAAAGCCCCCGTAAAGTTAAAGGGAAATTTCTATAAGGTGGCGATTAGACCTGCTATGCTGTACGGGTCTGAGTGTTGGCCCATCACCAAGGCCCAGGCTAACAGGGTAGAAGTGGCAGAACTGAGGATGCTTAGATGGACTTGTGGTAGAACCTTGCGAGACATGATCCCGAACGGAGTCTTCAGGGCAGAACTCGAAGTAGAGAACATTATCTCGAAGATGAGGGAAGGAAGGCTGAGGTGGTTCGGCCATGTCAGGTGGAGGCCACAATCAGCGCCAGTGAGAAGAGTTGAAGCCCTTGTAGTCGATGGCGTGAGAAGAAGGGGTAGACCCAAACTCAGATGGGAAGATAGACTTAAGCTCGATATGCAGGAGCTTCTCTTGTCCGAGGACATGACCTCAGATAGGAAGGCGTGGAGAGATAGAATTAGGATCGCCGGGTAGTTTCGGCTANTTTTCTTGCTTTGCCTTTGTTTTTGGCCCCTTGCGTTGCTTTGCCTTGTTCTTTGTTGATTCATAGGTTTGCCTGCTTTTCTTGCTTTTGTTTTGCCTTAGCTATAGGCCCCGTGCGTTTGTGTTTGTGTTTCCTGCTTTTGTTTACCTGCTTTTTGCTTGTTGTTTATTGTCTTTTTGCTCTTTGCTTTTACCTATTCACCCGCACACCTGCACTTGCCGGAGGTCTCATTGGAAGCAGTCTCTCTATTCCCGGGTGTATCCTGGGGTAGGGGTAGGATCTGTCTACATTCTACCTCCCCCATACTCTGCTCCGGCGGGATTGGGTATGTTGTTGTTGTTGTTGTGTACCTTTGAAGCTTAGGAGCTATCTCCGTTTGTTACCCAATTAATTTAACTAAAGTCTTTGGTTTAATATGGTTTTACTTTTTTGGTAAGTGCTTCTTTGCTATTTGGCTCACTTAGAACAAAAATTTTAGCTCTATGCATACATCACGCCCTTAGTTATTTTTTTATTTTTTTTTATTTTTTTATCAAATTCACAAGAGCATTAGATATGGAACCGGGACTATAAATGACCCAATACATTTACGGAAAACTAAACATAACTATAAACACATGTTTGTGGGACAATCTGCATTTCAGAAAAATTATGACTTTTTACAACAATTAGCAATATTGCGCAAAATATTTAAGGGTGTCCCGTGATCCACCGGAACCACCATGGTTTCGTCAATGCCTATCATTTGAATGGCTTTTTGCACTGTTCTAATTTAATGTGTTGTTTGACTTCATCATAAACTGCTTCGTGTAGACCGAAACTTATTATGGCATTCGTATGTAGGGATGAGCAAAAGAACTAGGGAATCGAACCGGAACTAAGAACCGGATCGGGACCGAATCGGATCCATATCTGATGGTTCCAGATCTTGTTCTTGAGTTTGAAATTTTTCGGTTCTTGTGTCGGTTCGGTTCGGGTCCACCGGTTCTAGGTTCCGGAACCGAATACCTAAAAATTTTAGTAACATGTAATTTTCCTAACTCACATACTCAAAATATTTCATGGAATACAATTGTTTCTACAACTATGAGCAAGTCAGTGACAATTCTTGGTTGGATCTAATAAAACCGCAATTCATTTTCAGTCCGGTTCTCTAGTTCTTTTACTCTTCCCTATTAAAGACGATGTGATTGTGAGATATATGGAGGAACAATTAGAGAAAATAACAGGAAGAGACAAAGGGAAACCAACGATGGAACCATAAACGGTTTTTGTTATTTGATTGGATAAAGTTTGAAATTATTTTGTTTTGTTTTTCGGATTGTTATGTGGCATTGTTTTGTTAAACATTTGAACAATGTGAAACTATAAAATAATTGTTTGTTTGAGTTTATACTTAGTTGTTAAACGTTATTAGTTTAAACGTAAATGGTTGCAAATGCTAAAAAAAATATACTCCATCCGTACCAAAATTATTGTCCAGTTTGAATTTTCAAAGTCAAACTGGTTTAACTTTGACCATACACATATATTTTTTTATTATATAATACTTGAGAAAAATTATACCATTAAAAAGTACACTTAAAACCCAATCAATTTATTTATTTTGCATCAAATATTATATAACACCTACAAAATATTTAAGGTCAAAAGTTGAAGAAGAAAGACTAAAAAAGTCAATAGTGAACAATAAATTTGGGTCGGAGGGAGTAATATTTTTTGATTTTTTTATTGGCCTAATTCATTAATGCATTTTATTTTATTTTATAGAAAATCGGTTTCTAGCAAGGTAGATCCGAAGAACCGGAACTGAAGCTGGAACAGAGAATTATATTCGGTTCGGTTCTCGGATCCTACTTTCAAAAAATTTGGTTCCGGATCCATCGGGTCTAGTTCCGGATCAGTGCTCATCCCTATTCGTATGGATCAAGTCTCTTCAAAAACTAGTTGCAGGTGTAGAGCAAAATGTACTCCCATCATTCCACAAAGGTCGACCAATGGAAATACAAATAATTAGCTTACATTAATTCACGAATTAAGGAGATTTTATCGCAGTTAGTACGGACGTCATTGTTAATTTTAAACAAAAATTAGATAATAACTTAATCAGTCATTTTATTTATTTATTTATTTTTTTTGAACATAGCTCACTACCTTATTAAAATGAACCACAACTTAAACCATAAACATGATTCTTCTCAAAAATAATTCGGGTGATTACAAATTCGTTTGCTCAAGTGCTCTCTTAATACCAAAAATATTTGGATATTAGAAACATGCCGTGACCAACAATTTTAGGCTTCTACGACGACCTCTTCATAAACATTTATTAATTCTTCAATCTCGACTTCTTTAGCTTCACACTCCTCTTCAACATCACTGGCTTCACCGTCCCTAAGTTTCTGCCTTGTCGCCTTCTCTTCTTCATGACATGACTTCCACTTGTTCACCCAGCTCTCCCAATCGTCCTTCAATTGCTTTCTTTTCTCGAGGTCCTGCTTACTCAATAACAATGATATATCCTGATCCTCTACATCGTATTTCTCACTGTACTTCTTAAGGTTCTTTGAGATTTCTTCCTCTTTCTCGGGTGTCAAGAATGAAGGTGGCCTTGGCCTCCACAAGAACTGCAATGGTCAAACACAATATTTACATGTTCAGACCAACATAACCTAAGATAGCTTGATTTGTGCTTGTATAATATACTATCACGTTGAATGAGTAAAACTGTTTTTTCAAGAAAAAAAGCTACAAAACAACTTAATACGTCGAATTGTCTTAATAGTCAGGTGTTTAAATTGGTCCAAAATTATATATCCACCTTTCTAGTTTGGTTTGTCCCAAAATAAGTGTCCACTTTCAAATTTCGGCCACTCAAAATTTGGGACGGAGTGAGTAAATTTTTTTAATCATATACCAAACTAACTAGATGTAGATATAATTAAAAAATGTGAGGTGAATCATTCCGACCAGACCCAGAGCGTGAGGTTTCAACCTATTTCTCATCCTGTCTAATGCGCCCACGGCCAAATACATCTAGTCCCAACTAAGCAATCAATTGATAAAGTTCAAATTACCTGAAAAAAATGGTCCTTCATAATATGGTAGAGTAGCTTTCCATTGAACGACCATATGTTGAAACCATTTTCCATCTCATGCACCGAAGTGACTGAAGTTGCAACATACCTATAAACATAGTTACCAAGTGAATATTTGCTCATTTCAACAAAAGTAAGTTTGCATTACATGATGTAGAGCATTAGCTACCCATTATGATTTAAAAGTTACCTTCCAGTAGGATCCCATTCAATATCTGTTGCCATAAAATGCTCTGCAGTAGCCATAGTTTCAAGCTCATCCACGTTGAAGAATTCCAATTGACCATTAAACCCCTTCAACCCAGCCAAAATAACAAATCTGCCATTTGGTGACCAGAAAAGAGCATTCGCCTGTCTTTGCTTGAGGGTCGTGAGCTTTGACACTTTACCTCCCTTCACTGAGTAAAAACTGACATCGGGCTTTGGGTTATCACCATGAATAACTGCAAACCTCTTGCCCTTTGGCTCCCATGAAAATGCAATTACTTTGTCATTCTTGTTTTCAAGCTCAAAAACTTCAATAGGTATGTCCCGCTCTTTAATTCTGAAAAGCTCAAATCCAGTATACGTGCTTTCTTAGATTTTGTGATTCGGTCGACTTTAACAGCAAGATACTCGCCTTCACTTTGCCAATACATTTTGCAATCACTGACACTGAAGAGATTCTTCTGCCTTAACTCTTGTTTGCTTGGGATTTGGAAGAGACTCAGCTATAGATATCATACAAATTTCAAACACATGACTTTATATTCAAGAACTAATATGTAGAAGATGAAGTTGATTTTCATCGCACTAGAAACATTGAATATTAGGCAACTTTTGTGTGCGTAGAAGTGGAAAAGAAATGTGCAGAAGTGATTCAAAGTAGCCTTAAGTCGCTTTTTAATGATATACCTCCTATACCATTTTTATTTATAAATCTGTGTTATTATTGTAAAGCAAATGTTTTCGTGTATCAAAATTACACATAAAATTTATTTATAAAAAAAAAATAAAAAAAAAAACAAAACAAAAAACACACACACACACACATTCCAAAAGATACGTTAACAAAATCCAGCAAGAAGCTGGTTCAAACAACTATTTCATCTTTATTAAGAAATAAGAATACTTCATGAAGAACTTACTCTAGCTGGTTGATTTCCGCCGCCTTGTTCCGGAACAAAGAGTGCAAAAATAGGATCAGTAGGAGACCAACAGAAGTCCATCACATTTTCAACTTTAATGGATTTCTTATCAATTAGACTAAAAGTTTCAGTCTCATAGACTGAAATCCCATTTTTCCCAAGCCGAGCAAAGTACTTGTCCTCTTTACCACCACCCCATCTGCAAAGTATATCATAATGAGATCATGAACGAACCCAAGATAGATAATGTATAACTATTTGTAAACCTACAAAATAGATCACCTAAAAACGGGCCAAGAAACCCCGGTAAAACCACCAGTTCCACCAAATGCAAGCTCGTCAGCACTTCCCTTAAAATCTCTCATAACTTTGCCGGTTCTCACATCAAATATGTTGAGCATGACCCTCTGATCATTAAAAAAACTTACAGTTACAAACTGACAAAAAAATATGATCTAATTACATCAAAATTAGACATTACAATAGACCTACTTACATGACTGTTATGGGGGTTGCTTGGCGCATGGCTGCTGTAAGTAACCAGGTACTTCTCACCAGGAGAGAAGTCGATAAATTTAGCCTACAATTGACATGAAAATTTTTCAAATTGATATATTGAGATACAATGTATTTAAGAAACAGTATTCTAATAGACAAGTTAATTCAAAGTAACATATATAATAAATAAATAAAAACCTCTTTATGAGCATAGCGCATAAGTTGATCGAAAGTAGAAGCACCACCCCACACAGCAACACCCTGTCGATGGACAGTTGCTAAGTACGTCCCCAAGGGTGACCATTGCACAAAACTTTCAGTCCAGTACTGCACAGAAAGAGCAAGAAGCCTGTTATCATCATCATATTTTCACAGCTAAAAAAGCTACAAACTTGCATGGCCGATGTGGCTGATAAACAAGAAAAAGCATAATTTGAAAGATAAATGATGTTGTCTTACAGGTCGTTTGTAAACAGTATCAGCCTTCACTTGTCTTGCATCATTCCACATAACCTCAGTGTCAGGTCCAGCAAGAATGACAAACTGGTCTCTACCCTTCTCATCAGTAAGCCAATGTTGAAGATTCTCCTGTATTGAAACAGCAAAACTTTTATAAGAGTCATAAGACTTTCATCATTTATAAAAGTTTGATGATTCTCCTGAACATGCCTAAGAACTCATTTTCATATGCTATACTATTTCAATTTTAGCAATATTATGTACTCATCTTCCCTAACTATGTTTTCAACATTTGAAAGAAAAACCAAACACTATCTAGGGACATAACTCATAAGTTAATAAACAATTGAGGTGCCATATTAGCCAAGGTAAGAAGGGTATACTCAAGCAGACAAATAAACTTAGTGAAGATAGATCTGCCACCAATTGTGCAATTTCACAAATCATTCCCGCAACAAGCTTTCATATGGAATGTCATTCTTAAGTTGGCTAAAGAAGCGTAAAAATTTGAGGGCTAAGTTGAATCCTTGTGACCTCCCACTATTCCCCAATACTCCTTTACATTGTACTTTATTAGCATCCATATCTTATGTGGATTCGATAGATCAAAATATATGCATAAGCATTCTCCCATAATCCCTAAACACATTGCCAATGATACTAGAAGGTTGATATAATATGTTCACTAGGAAGGGATTCTTTAAAAACCTCTTGAGAATTGAGATAAATCAAAAGAAAGAATTGCAGCCTTGTTCTTTTGAGATGAAGGTGAAACATGCTTCTTAACCCAAGAAACAGCCCCATCGATAAGATACCACATTTCCTTGCTAACGTTGTATACTTCACTATTTCATCAAGATCGTGTGTTCATTGTGGCTGCCCTAAAACATTTGTCTATCGTTTATATCAATCAATACCATGATAACAGCGAAGGCACTAACAATGTCCTGTAAACATTACAAGATCTACACCTACCTGAATTATCATCCCTTTTTATCAATTACCAAATAATTTGGAAATGAATATCAACTTTATAATACTCTGTATCATCTAAAAGGATAGCTTATAAGTATGTTAACAAAAATGCATCATTGGCTTGGTGAATGAGAATCCTTCATACAAGATGGAGGGCACACGTTCGAATCTTCGAGCCTTTCATGCGACTCTTTTTTTCCTTTACAATGACTGCTCACATTTCTTTCTCTCAACGTTACGTATTGGTACTATAATTTATTTACTTCATGTAATTTCTTTTCTTTATGGTCATAGTTCGTATCGTTATTTAACACGCACAAGTTGAATCACACTTAAAAAGAGCCAACTCAGTGTATGACTTGAATTACACTTGACGTAAGTTGTTATTTGCATTAATTCAATATAAAAATATGTTGATTTTAAAAGTTGAAAGACTGTAACTTCATAGAACATTTTAATGATGCTTCAAAAAGTATCTCGGTGGAGCAGAAAAACACTTTAATACAAAACTAAACCAGTTACAAATGAAAAATAATAAAACTTGAATGGCTTAAATCTGGTGAAGCGTTTTTTTTAATCATCCAGGTTTTTGGTTAACTCGAAACACACACCAATATACTTATGTGAGTACGACTAAATACCATGAGCTACAACTTTATCTTCTATAAAATGTGTAACTATATACCAGTAAGAATTATACCGACGACCGACGCATTGCAGGGGCAACATAAATCATGTTTGGATCAACTACTGGGGAATTGTGTAGAAACATTTTTTATCTACTCGAATACATAACTCCTTGCTACATCTCATCAGGATATGAGATCAAATTCCAGAGGCAGCTTGTTCCTAATTGGAACATTTCTCAATATCTAAACATATTGCAGCACATATAACAATAGCAGCACAGACGCTACACCAACTTAATGTTACATTGAAGAGCAATTACAGCTCATAAGAAGCTAACTACTCCGTACTACTTTCAGGTACTACAACAGAACAGTGTTCTATGAGGATATCACACACATAGCATCAAAGTGTACTAACATTCATGTAACTAAAACAGAACCGCAAAATATAAAGCTACAATCAAACTAAAATACCTACCCCTGGTGTGTATGATGTAGTTGCCGGAGGTGCCCACTCATCTGGAACTCTCGAGAACTTCTCAATATCGTCAAACATGTTAACAGCAAAAACGTAAACATGTTTTTTGCCTAGCTCGTACTTATCTGTCTTCTCCTTAGCAAGTTCTGCTTCCTACAACAACCCACGCCACAAAATGACATCAAATTTATCACCGCCTTGCTAAAATACTTAAATCCAACCAAATATAAAATATCTTATTGAAAGATATTCCAAAAAGCGATTTAATCATCATGACAAATGCGCACAAGCTTATTCTACGGTTTACAACCATTCATAGAGACCAAATGCCAATACGATAAACACTACATATGCATAAGTAATTCTATGGATTTAACGACTAGGGGTGTTTGTTTCAGCTTATATAGCCGGCTTATGGCTTATTTAATTTTGGGCTTATGTTTCATAGCTCAATGTGGCTTATTTTGAATCTTTTCGGCTTATATAAGTTTACAACAACAACAAGTCAACAACACTCAATCCCGTTGGGGGCAGGGTATGTGGTCAGCTTATATAAGTTTATAATGTTATAATAAGCTTATATAAGCCGAAAAGTTTCAAAATAACATAAGCCCAAAACTAAATAAGCCATAAGCCGGCTATATAAGCCGAAACAAACACCCCCTTAACCAAATTAAGCTTACAAATAAAACAACAAAAAATAATAGCAATATATACCTGAGCAGTATTAAATTCAACAAAGCAATAACCGCGCGTTCTTCCCGTCCCTTCCTCAACAGGAATCCAAAGCCCATTCTCCTTAATAACACCACATCGACTAAAAATCAACCTTAAAACACCTTCAAGCTTGTCGAAAGTCTCGCACGAGACAACGGGTATATTATCGACAATGATAACATTCCCAAAACCTTGTTCCAATAACTCCTCTTCTTCAAACATATCCTCGTCGTCACTATAAACAAATTAAACACCAAAATAACTACTACAAAACATATATATTAATAAAAATGAGTGTTGTTAGTTTGATGTTTACTCTGTTGACCTTATGATACCAAAGTGTTCACCGGGTGGGACCCGGATGGAGGACCAGTCGATGGATGAGAGGTCGATGTTTAGACTGGAGGCTTTGGATGTTATGTCTTCCATTGTCATTGGCATTGTCATTGTCATTACGTCTGCCATGGTTGATGCGCCGTTTTTTTTTTTATTTGCAATGGATGTGATTGTGTTTGTTGAAATTAGGGTTGGGGTGTGTGGAGGATGCGGGGTGCGTGCGTTTTGAAGAGTATTTTCAAAAGGGTGTTTTGGATAAATTTATATAGGTATGATTTTTGTGTTAATATATTAGTGAAACTTGGAGCACAAGGTTCGTTAAAAACCCTAGTAACTTAAGTAACTTAAACTTGGAGCACAAGGTTCGTGAAAAACCCGACTATACCCAATTAAAACACAAAAACCAATTAAAAAACAACGATATGGAAATTACTCAAACTGGCGCAGGCAAGTTGAGTGGCGAAATGATTGGCGAGCACCCAAGCTAGTGCAGTAACAAGGCAAGTGGCGAGAGTCACGTCAGAGTAGCGAGTGGGGTTCAAGAAAAAAAAATAGATAATTCCAAAAATGATCAAGTTGCCCAATCGATGAGGATTTTTGACCTTTTGGATTTGAAAGTTCTTAAACTAGCCATACGCCCCAATTGCCCAAAACGTGTTGCCACCATGGGACGCCATGTGTCAAAATTTTGGGCAACGCCTCTTTTTTTTTGGGCAACTTGGGACATTTGGCGTCCCATGGGCGGCGACACGTTTTTGGGCAACCGCACGTATGGCTAGTTTAAGAACTTTCAAATCGAAAGTCAAAAATCCCCATCGATTGGGCAACTTGGTTAATTTTTTAATTATCCCAAAAAAAAAAAATACTCCATGATAACCATATATGTTCCACTAAAGGTGTGAGTTAAAGTAAGAATGACGAAAGAGCACTTTGTTTATGGCCAAAATTATGTTAGATTGTTGTATTTTTTGCAAAACAAGTAAACTTAAAACACTAGGTTTTTTTCTTAAAAAAAATGTAATAATATTGATATTGATATGAAAATTCAATTGAAATTACAAATTCTGGGCTGCAAGATGACATCTTTTGAATTACATTGAGTTGAACACCGTTGCAAAGAAAGTCTGCGAGGTCGATTAATCATCGTGTGGGCGCTAATGGGCCATTAGCCTTTTCGATTTGTGCAAATTAGTGAACGGTGGTCAAACCTACAGAAAACTTGCAAATCTACCCAACCAAGAAACTTGTTTTAATCACTTATAGTCACTATATCTATTACAAGTTACTTTATAAAAGCAGAACTTGGTAAAAATATCTAAAATTCGCTGAAATACCCAAAATTTCAGAGATGCCAATTCGGTTAATTACCGATTAATTTCGATTGGACCAATTATATATTACAAAGAGTTTAACCGGCCAATTATCAATTCACGATTTTTGTAACCTTGTCCAACAACATTGCCAAATACACCCTAATAATTAAAAATAACTATTAGTTAAAAAACATTGCCAAATACACCCTAATAATTAAAAATAACTATTACTTAAAAGTGATTTGATTAGGGCGGAGCATTAGTCTGAAATCAAACTGAACTGACGAAAACCGAACCGATCTGAAACGAAAACCACTAATATATAGAATCGAAACCGAACCAAATATAGTCGATTCGGTTTCGGTTTTGGGTCGAACCGAAACCGAAAACCGTTAATATATAAAACCGAGTATGGTCGGCTCGGTTCGGTCCGGTTCGGATCGATTTTCCGATTCAGCTCGGTTTTGTGCTCAGCCCTACCAGTCTAGTTCAAGTAAAAGCACAGAAAATAATTAAAATCCAAAACACTATGTTAATTAACTCATCAAAGTATAATTACCATTATACCCCATTAACCGTAACAGCTCGAGTCTCACCCTCACACAAAAATGCTAGCCACCACCGGAGCTATCTTGACAGTAACAACCATTAGATTTTCGACCACAAACACCGGCAACGGTGCAGCACCACCACCACCGGACAGCAACAACCTGCCACGTCCACCGCAACGAACACCGTTGTTATCAGTCCCTAAGCCATCTTGGATTGTTAAATCAGAGGTAGCAAACATCACTCACTTAACCCTTAAGTTTAATCTCACTGTTTTCTTACTGTTTGACTATTTTTTTGGGTCAAATTAAGTGGGTGTGGGTATTTGACTTTAAGCAGCTGCCCATTATTAGGATGCTTTGTAGTGATGCCTTTATGAACTTAAAACGTGTCGAAAAGTAGTACTAAGATATTTGTGAAGGCGTACGGGAATTTGGACTATATAAGATACTTTCGAGTTCATGAACATAATGTTAGAGCTAGAAAACGAAAAATTTGTATAGATTGTGTCTATGGAATTGAACTTTCGTTGCTCGTTTGATGTACGTCGAGAACATAAGGAATTGTTAGAAGTGAAGTGATTTGCTCGAATTCACTAAT
The DNA here is from genome assembly GCA_014162995.1 of Artemisia annua. Taxonomy (NCBI): domain Eukaryota; kingdom Viridiplantae; phylum Streptophyta; class Magnoliopsida; order Asterales; family Asteraceae; genus Artemisia; species Artemisia annua. The sequence continues at coordinate 33,114 of LBNU01034983.1, forward strand.
GTAGGATTTTGGATGTTCTTGCTAGAATTTATGCAATAAATGTATCCTTTAACTTTCGTGTAGCTAAGACTTAGTTACTACTCCATTTGTTCCGTACAGATAGATGCTTTCATAGTTTGATCCACGACACCAAGCCTGTTACCAATCAGTTTTGATGTGTTTGGCACAAGTTGTCAGAATTTTTTATAATTTTTTGACATGTTATGAGTTATGAAATTCAAAGCAGCTATTAGAATTTGGAGGGATTAGTATGTTTTCCGACACCTGATAGCTTTGATGATCATGTTGTTTACTAATAATATGGTAATAAGGGTAGAATTGGAAACTGACTTTCACGGGTAGATGAGGAAGATATGTTGTTCATATAAATGGACGATAGTATCTGAGAAAAAAGCATATTTTTTGTTGAAGAACTCTTTTGGTAAAAAATGAGCTCAAACTGTAAAACACAGTTCTTGATTTGCTTGTTTTCTGTTGGTTTTCTGTTGGTTTTCTAGTTGTTATCTGCTGCTTAATTCATATATCATTTTGAAGATTAATGTCTTTAAGTTAGATTAGAGAAAAGACGCATCTTGATTTGCTTGTTTTCTGTTGCCTGTTTGTTGCAGTCTAATGTTAGATTAGAGAAAAGAAAAAACCCAGAGCCTTCATGTGTAGTATGCAGAGGGAGTGGCAGAGTTGATTGTTATGATTGTTCTGGAAAAGGTCCTTCTTTCCCTCTCCCTTTTCTAAACTCATACTTGAGCAATTTCGACCCTTCGCTTGATTACAAGTTGGTCTATTTGGGTTATCTTTCATCTCAAACTAATGAAATATCATTATTTTAGCTAATGAGGGAACAAATCAAACGTGTACATACAACCTACGATATCGTTTCTACTTTAATTTTACTTTGCTATTGTAATCATAATTATCACTTTCATAAAGTAGACAAAAAAGTGTTTGTGGGCTAATACCCGAAGTTTGTTTATCATCTTGCAGGAAGGACAAATTGTGTTGAATTAGCTATGCTCCCGAATGGAGAGTGGCCAAAATGGTGAGGTATTCCCGAACCTCAAGCATTTCTTAAACCTGTAAAATCAAGGAATAAAGGGTAGTGATACACCTTTCCTCTTTTGCGGTTTTAAACAGGTGCAAGACTTGTGGTGGCAGTGGGCTTGCCTATTGCTCACGTTGTCTTGGGACGGGAGAGTACAGGTATCTTATGGGCTTCCATTTCATGAAGAAAGATGAAGATCAAGATCAAGGAAGCCAAACGGTCCGTGATCAGTTACGAGCTCGCAAGCGTGCGGAAGATGTTCTTCAAAATGACGAAACGGCTTGATGGAAAATGTGAGAACTGTACATCACTTGTGATAAATTGATTGAGCAAAAGCTAAGTTTTATAGGTGCTCCTATTTTGAAAAGGGAAATTGCATAGAATAATAATAACTTACTTCGGCAGGTTAAAAGTTGTCGATCTTATTTATTTTAGGTGATTAGTAGTAGTATGTTATTTGTTGTAAGAAAGGTAAAAAGAGGTAGCTAATAAGCCTTCGCCAGAGGGGTACTGCCACTTCTTGCTTGGACTGCTACTAGAGATGGTATGATAAAGTTAACTTAAAAGCTTTGATACCTTTTGTTTGCTATACACATGAACAAATATTCAAATAAATTGCCATACCAAGTGTGCATAGTTTTTGCTTTTATACAAATAACAATGTACAGCGAGTTCTATTAGTGTTTATCCACATATAGATTAATATTATTACATAAGAGCTAATGATTGTTTTATTATGTTTGTGGTACTATGTTTACACCTCAATCCGCCCCTCTAACCTTAACAAGGTTTGAAGTTGGTTGTAGCTGAGTAAGACAGTTTTCTATTAGTGATTTTAATTCGTCCTTTATGACTGGAACATGGTCAGAGGTGAAATGAAGAGTGTACATGAAATAATTCTGAAGAGCATATCCTTGCTTTTATGGTCAGTAGGAACACATTGTGCTCATTATCTTCCTGAATTTTAACGTTATTCTCTTGAGTCGTAGCTGCGCCACATACTTGTTATGTTCCACTTGTTAGAGCATCTGTTTTACAAATATCACATGCCCGATGGATATAGCTGTACGCTTACATCTGCATCACATTACAAACATTATAAAATCTCATATCTTGATTCTGATACCCTAACCACACAACTAGTCACCTTGAGGTCAAGAACCTGTGACTTGAGTCAAGGAATAGGATGCATCCAGAGATATGGTTAAATGACAGACTTTAACAAATGCCCTTGAGTTTTATTTTCTAGCACATTTTAACCTGCCATTTGAAATGTGTTTTTCTAGGATCCTTTATTGTTGCGTGCTTATTCGCATATTAACTTTTGTGTTTGGATTAGTGATAGCTTTCATATTGGATGTCAACGGGCAACTCTACAATGTGAACTCACAAACTGCATATTTCCGCCCCTGGCGAATGGGAAAACCTGAGGATGTTTACCTGTGGGTATGGGTGGTGCCAGGTATGCCACATATATTGTGGATAAATATATGCCAGAGAACCAACAATACATGCTTGAAGTAACCGGTTATACCTATATAAAAACCTGCAATACTTGTTATCAGTTTACAAATTACAGTATGTATTTATACTTTATTGTATAAAAAAAGAGTATAATATTCTCATTTTATTTAGGGTGTGTTAGGTTTATGTGTATGAGAATGAGGGAATTGGATGGATACCGATACCAAGGGTGCTCATTTTAAGTGAATGGGTCTTATTTACAAATCCACAAAATGATTCCAAGGGTGTTCATTTCAAGTGAATGGTGTTATGAAACTATTGCAAGAAACACACTTGTTACAAGTTCATAGTGTCACACATACATGCTAGGCGGATAATCAGTTTTGCCAGATCTTATATGTACACTATTTACTCAATAACTAAGCTATGTTGTATAATGTCATGTATGAGGAATGAATAGGAGTATTAGTAGTATAAATACTCTTCAAATGTAATGAAGAAACTTGCACTATTTGAATATGCACAACTTCAATCTTATTCATCTCATTCTATCTCCCTCAAAGTTTACTTCTTGTTATTATTTTACTTAATAAAGTTTTCTTCTCCTTAAAGATGCATAAAGTGCAAGAATAACTATTGTTATTTTATAACACGTTATCAGCAGGAANTATGGGTGGTGCCAGGTATGCCACATATATTGTGGATAAATATATGCCAGAGAACCAACAATACATGCTTGAAGTAACCGGTTATACCTATATAAAAACCTGCAATACTTGTTATCAGTTTACAAATTACAGTATGTATTTATACTTTATTGTATAAAAAAAGAGTATAATATTCTCATTTTATTTAGGGTGTGTTAGGTTTATGTGTATGAGAATGAGGGAATTGGATGGATACCGATACCAAGGGTGCTCATTTTAAGTGAATGGGTCTTATTTACAAATCCACAAAATGATTCCAAGGGTGTTCATTTCAAGTGAATGGTGTTATGAAACTATTGCAAGAAACACACTTGTTACAAGTTCATAGTGTCACACATACATGCTAGGCGGATAATCAGTTTTGCCAGATCTTATATGTACACTATTTACTCAATAACTAAGCTATGTTGTATAATGTCATGTATGAGGAATGAATAGGAGTATTAGTAGTATAAATACTCTTCAAATGTAATGAAGAAACTTGCACTATTTGAATATGCACAACTTCAATCTTATTCATCTCATTCTATCTCCCTCAAAGTTTACTTCTTGTTATTATTTTACTTAATAAAGTTTTCTTCTCCTTAAAGATGCATAAAGTGCAAGAATAACTATTGTTATTTTATAACACGTTATCAGCAGGAAGCTTTAATCGAGGAGATTAAAAGAAGCAAAATAAATTTCCACTCTAGTCAAGGTAATTAGTAAATGTACACAACCACTTAATAATTTGTCATATACATTTGGATACTCACTACCATACCTTTTCTAAATCTAAACTTTTTATAAACTTGATATTCATAATATTTTTCTTGCTTATTTATTTTAATTAATAATAAATAAACAAAATATTATTCGAAATATATTCACAGCGTCTACATAACGGTTGTAACAACAATTGACGACGTTATAATGGCTATATTTCTTTTCTATAAATTGACAACTCATGTACACTTTTTTTTTTTTTTTTTTTTTTTTTCCTTTCAAAAATTCAACATCTTTTCATCTTAGAAAAGTATACATCACTGAAACATTTTCTAAAGATTTTTCAAAGATGATTCATCCTCTTCTCATTGCAGTCATCATTATGCTTATCTTAGTTCTTAATCCTATTTTTGAACTCCCGCCTAGTGAGTTTGAACTTTTCTTAGTCATGTATATGTTTTTGGTTCTCCCACTATATTGTATTGCATTACTTATTGGTATATATGGATTTTAGTGTTGACTTTGTTATTTGTTTAATTTGCATTTAACAACAAAATGTCAAACATTGCAAAATTGAATTTCCAACTCTTGACATAACTGGAGCAGTTTATATGCCATGGATGGCAAGTGTTAAAAGGCATCTCAAATCAATAGGTGTTTAAGCCAAGAGGGCAACAAATGCTCAGAGGAAAGCAAAGCAAAAGATGATGTTTTCCTCCACAAACACATTGATGAAATATCAAATGCTACAATTTGAATATTCAAATTGTGATGATCCAGGCATATTTTGGAAAGATTGTAGGCAGATTTGATCATCAAAGTGAAGTTTTACTCAATGCCTTTATAGATAAATGGAATAATTTGAGGTTCCGAGAGTATAAAAAAGTTAATGAATAAACCTATTCTTTATTCAGAATATGTTAGGGCTGAGCTTTTGGACCGAGAACCCGACCCGAAAACTCGACCAAAACCAAACCTACTCGACTCGACCCGACCAAAGCCGATTTTGAGTCGGGTTATACTTTTCCCGACCTGTCGGGTTGGTCCGGTTCGAGCCAAAAACCGCGTTTCGGTTCGGTTTGGGGTTGGGTTTTGGGGGAATTTCAGTTTCGGGTTGTGTCGGGTCGGGTCAGGTCAGTTTTGACCCGATGCTCACCCCTAGAATATGCTATGACAATTTATAGCTATAAGTTTAGTGCATGCTAAAAGTTTTGGTGCTTCATTATATACACTGGCCCAAAAGGTTTAGCTCACAATCTTATAAACAGAATCATTAGCCCAATTGAAAAGCCCAACTACATATACCCTGGGAAAGTTTCAGGGTTAACAGAACTACGCACGAAAAAGAAGGAAAAACAGAAGGTATTATTCCCATTTTATTAGCGATTGATTCTGTTTGCTAACCACATAAATTGCTGTTATTATTTGTGTTATACCAATTTTATTCCAAATGACTTAATTGTTAGAAGCTTTTGTTGGTAATATTGTGCTGTTGGTGGTTTTTATACTTATGAATCTATGCTTTTAATGATGTTATTGTTTGGTAATTTTTGCTTATTAAGGGGGTGTTTGCTTAAGCTTATTTGATGGGCTTATGAGCTTGTAGGAAAATTTAAAAGCCAATAAGCTCATAACTTTAGTCATGTTCATAAGCTTAAGTAGATAAGCTCATAAACCATAACTAATGAGCTTGTTGGTTTTTCAACTTTCCGATAAGCTCATAAGCCCGTCAAATAAGCTTTAGCAAACAGCCCCTGCAGTATTCAGATAATGACTTAAAAACCGCACATCCAAACACTCCGTTATTGTAAAATGAACTGTTGTGCTGTCCACATTTCTTATTATGAGTCACTCAATTCTGTTAGTTAACGAGTATGTTTATTATTAGGATCCAATAAATAAAACTATGGGTTCACGAGGAGCAAATGTATTGCTGTCAAGGGCAAGTAGGATAAAGACAAAGCTGCAATCGGTGTTAGAGGCGAAGTTGTTGGAAGTGGAAGATGTGTCTTATCAGCACGCGGGTCATGCTGCTGTTAAGGATAATGCAAACGAGACTCATTTTAATGTGAAGGTTGTTTCTGGGAAGTTTGATGGGCAGAATCTTGTGAAGCGACACCGTATGGTTTATGATGCATTGGCTGATGAACTTGAGTCTGGTTTGCATGCAATTTCGATTGTTGCAAAGACTCCTAAAGAAGCTGGCCTAGATTGAAGTTTGAGTATGATTTTTTAATAGTTAATAATGGTGATTTTCTTATTAGTTGTTGTAAAGCCTTGAAATACTTAACGCAAAAATAAAAGGATAGATTTCCTGTCAGTTTCTGATCTCTATTTTGTGAGAATATACATTGGCTATATTTTTCTTATCTTGAACTCTTGAAGTAAGCAAATTAAGCAGTTTGTTATTTGTTTAGATGTATAATTGGACCTTAGAAACATGAATAATTTTCCTGTCACAAGCCTGAGCCCCTTAGTCGGAGCGTATGCCTTTGAGACGCAAGCAAGTCATGGTTTGACCCCAAGCCTACCTTTTTTCCTGAGCTGAGCATTAAGTGTCTCAAGGTTGGGCTTGACTTAGATACACCTCTAATTCTGATATATGAAGTACCTTTAATGCCTAAGTTATATTCGGCCAGATGTTGACATAAACAGCAGATTGTAGCTTTAATTCTGATATATGAAGTACCTTTAATGCCTAAGTTATATTCGGCCTGATGTTGACATAAACAGCAGATTGTAGCTTGTAAATTCTTATAACTAGAGAAAAGATGCGTTGGTGTTGGTTTGTTTACCTGACAGTTGCCAAAGCAAGTGTAGCTTATATAGGTGGCAAAACTGGTAAGTTGGACGGATTGGGTGATGGGTTGAACTAAATACTCTTTAATACGGGTCAAATGGACAGGTTGGATTGTTGACTCGCTAAAACATTTTGGTTTTATATTTTTTGAATTTTATGAAAATATATTAGGGCAGTAAATATCAGATTTTGTACCGATAGAAATTATTTGCAGAAGCTATACACCCTAATATATTTACCGATAGATGTTGAACTATACAATAAAATTTTAAGAAGATGTTCATACATTTTAAGAAGATGGTTAAAACTTAGAACAATAAAATTTTTTATCTGTTTTCAAATTTTTTAAAACTAAGTTTTAACCATCTTCTTAAAAAATTTGAAAACAGATAAAAAGTGTTTGTGGGTTGACCCAACTTGATGTGACGCGCTCACGCGCATTAAAAGCACATGTTTAACTTCCAATGATTTTGCCATGTTTAGCGTTCCATGATGCAAACTTTGAAGACTAGAATTCATGTACAGGGAGTTCCACTGTAAAAGAAAAGTCCAGAAGTAGGCTGTACTGAACATTTGCCATTTTAGATGATTTGTCTACAATAAACATCTCCTCAGTAGCTGGCTTACACTTTGTGCATTCGGTCTGATTAGACAACCATTCTAGGCCATCACGATAGGAGATGGTGAGATGCCTTTTCTTTCGACTCGATAGGACCGCTTATGTTTGTAATTTTGATCCAAGTTAGATTACAATACTGTAATATGTATTAAAGACATATAAAAATAACATAGATTAATGAATATATCTTGATCAGATTTGCTGACCAAATGAGAACAAAACCGTTGAGTTGACAATCATAGTTGATGTGAGCCACCCACTTCTCTTCAAATTAACGATTTAATTAGTTCAATGTGAACAATATAAAATCTTATAAGTTTTTTTGGCAAGCAAGTCAACTAATCAACTGATACACTTATTTAGTAACACTCATTTTGATTATTTAGGAGGTTTATTTAGTTTTTATAGAAAAACTATAAATTTTTAAGCAATCAAGCCAGCTGAAAAACCGGCTAGAATTGGTGTATTCTTTTGCTCCATAATAGTTTAATACTTTACTTTTAATCATCTTATATCTTATATCAAGTTTGAAGTAAGTTGTAAGATGGTATTTTTTTAAGTAGGGGATGCCATATGCGACGATAGACTTGGATACCTTTACCCATCAGCCGTGTTTGCGGGGGTTCTACTTACCTACAAACCTGCGGGTATTTGTTTTTGGGTAAAGGGTTGATACCCGGTGAATACCTGCGGGTATTTGTTGACGGGCAAAAATGTTTACCTGCGGGTACACGCACCCACGGGTTTCAAACTTATGAAAAATCTTTGTATTTATTAAATTAGACGATTATCCGCGCATAACTTTGACGGTGTATATTAACATTAATTTGTGTGTGCGGTTTTATTATGTATATATGGATGTGGATCAAGTGAAAGTAAAGAAAGTTAGCGGTTTAAATTGTAGTTAAATATTTAATAGATTGTGTTGCATATTAAGAGTATTTTAGTTTAAAAATATTACAGAGTACTTAATTTTCAGTTTTTTAAGTTTTGATCAAAAGATGTGTTTTATCTTTATATGTGATATAAATACGTGATAATAACGACATAATATATGTTGAACCAAACGTAAAGCACTCTATGAATCAATAACAGATCCATAAAAACTAAAGAATAAACATGTTCATTGTCAACAAATCAACATATATTTGAGTAAATAATGTGAAACTTTTCTATGATAACACAAAGACAAAGTGATCAAAAACATCAACTTGGATCCATTTGAATATACCGATTCGTAAACCATAAAGAATACTAATAATAGTAACAATAATTAAAGGAAATTTGATTAAAGTTGCTTCATTATACATATTTCTTTTGCTTAAGTGATTCAAAAGTAACTTTTTGAGTTTACATGTTTCTATAAAATTTCATTAAAGCTTTTTTATTGTATATATTTTTTTACTTTTCACACCCCTATAGCTTATTAAAGCCTTAACATCTTTAACTTTGTTATGCATTAGGTTTTAAAAAATCATACCATTCAATCGAGAATACTTTCCTCTTTAATTTAACATCGATTTCGACATGGTATTGAGGTGTATTTTGAAAACTCAAAATCAAATCGATAAGCCACGAACTACTACGATACCTTGGTGACTTTTCGCGATGGTTGCGATATGATAAAATTTGCTAGTTTTTCCTGTCCACATGCTATAGTTTCTGAGTAAATTATCACGTTAGTTACGTCAATCTCGTCACACATGCGGCACACTACAATGCTGACAATAAAGATTCAAAATTTGAATGTGGAACATCGTTAGAAAACGAATAGCTACGATATGAAATTAACACGTTTCTGTCACGTGATCTCGCATTCTCTTTCTTATAATACTGTGGTTTATTACTCATTCTCATACATCCCTTCCAATTACTATCTATTTCAATGTCTTGGCACTGTAAACATTTTCTCTTACAAATTCAATGTATCCAATGCAAATGTCGCATCTCAAATGTTACTAATATGTTGTCTGCATGTAATAAACTTTTGGGCTACAAGGTCAAACGCCTAACTAATTTTACACATAAGTCTTCATCACTTAACGTCGAACAATGCAAACTTCATGTTGTTGCTCCAGAAGTCTTGAACACTCCACATCACGTGCGCATGGAGTCGTCACTATTAGGTCCATGTCGGCACTTAGAGTCCATGTGCAATAACGTCGTTTTGGATATGTAAAAAGAACTCTTCTTGCGTGAGGACACTGTTCTGATGCTCCTCTCTTAGAGAGATAACTTAGTACTAGAACCCTTGCCATGAAATTTGCCACGACGAGCTGCACTAAAAGAATTAATATTATCATGCAAATGTCTTGGTCCCCTTGCAATTCTTCCTCTAGTTCATCTTTGTAATAGTTCTTTTATTTTACAATGTCTAGTTCATCTTCATTTTTGCATCTAGTTCATCTTCAATTATGTGTCTAGTTTAATTTTTCTTTATTTTATTCTTTATTAAAGATATGAATATTTTTTTTTAAAGAAATGGTGTTGTAGTTAATTTCATAAGCACTTTGAGTTAATGGTGCATACAAACTTAACCTTCCAAAACTTAATAATTATATTATGGTTAAAATTACAAGTTATCGCACACAAATCGCACACCGGTCTATAACCTAAACACTAGAGGCAATTTAGTCAAAATTGTCAATATCAATATCTATCGTAACGTATCGTTATATAGAAAAAGACAACGTTATAATGGCATTCTGACGATATCAAGTAAACATATATTAAGCTAATCACACAAAAGATATTATTCAATTCACTTATTGTAACCCATTGCGATGTACATCGATGTTGTTTACAGTCTCTTTTTAAATGCAAAAATAACTTCATGCAAAATACATCCCAATACATATGAAGACCCTAGTTTACCCCAAAAAATGCAAAACCAGCATCATGCCATTTCATTTTATCGAGTATTTGTACTATTGTAGGTCTTGATCACTATACGCCAATCTAGGGTTGTATCACTAAAGTAAAGAGGATAAGTTTAAACATTTGAAGTGCCAGACTTGTTAAGTCTAATAACATGAGAAGGTTAAGACGTCTTCTTCATTGAATCCATTGTCCATTTCGGTGACGCAGGTTCAGTAGTTGACTTTGTTATAGAGGATTTCTTAGAATGTAATAATCAAGATTTTAAACTATGTTCATACGGAGTTGTCGAATGTAAAAATTATGTATTATTGAAGTATTACTTGTGTTACGACAAACAAGTGTATTCTAATAATCGTAAAATTACCATATCAAATACAAAGGGTAATTACATCACAATAATCATAAATCAATTAAAGTACAACACATTAAAACATTTAGAGCAAAAGTTACATTGTTTGAAATATAAAAGATACAAAAGACTATGGTATGATAGCGAACAAGAATTCTCTAAACAGTTTAACAAAGGATGGCCATTGTTCGAAAACAAGATCATCATACGCTATTGATGATTAAGAGGGTATCACAGAAGTGATATCTCTATTTTACCATCATGTGGCTTTCATCACCAAAGCTTCATGGCGTGAAGTGATGAGAGCTTCAAGTGAAGTGGTTGAGTGACCGCTCAACCTGGCGTGAAGCGATGATGGCCTTGACATGTGACTCGGCTAAATGATTATTTTTCACAATTTATGTGTGCAAAAGACATATGAGGTTAATGGAGGGAATATATGCAATCTAGGAACTTCGGATCCGTAATTATAGGAAACAAAAATATTGCACATATGATATATACGATGCGATATCCTACATCATTTTCCCAAAATTCCATTTGCATGTATATATCATCATCCACCTTACTTCAACTAAATTTACAATAAGTATTCAAAGAGAGGCTATGTTTGGCGACAACCCCTTTCAAGGTACATGGCCATGATTGTCCTAGGAGTCCTAGATATGCAAATAAGACTCACATAAAAAATGAAGGAGAAAACCCTTAATTTAGGAGTTGGACGAAGCATCGATGCAATAGGTTAACGATAGGAGGTGATCAAGTCTTTTTTTATGCACTTTGGATTGGAAAAATATGAAACACTTTTGAGGGGAATGAAATTAGACATGGTGCATGTAGACATCAATGTGACTTTAACGTATATAAGTCAAAAGAAAACTTGAAAAGTTTTATCGGGAAAGTAAAGCATCTAACATATTTGTATCGCCGGATATCGCAAATATATTGCGACTGTTGTTTTTTTTGGTAACCATGATTTCTGACCTTTTGGCCGACTAATTCACGGGATTTGAACCCACCGCCACACAGACTCAAACCAGGTAAAGCCCTCCCTTTGCAGGGGGTTGGCGTGGCTATTTAAGGTTGTTTGCACCTAGCATCAATTGAACTTGAGACCTCATACATTTTAAAGTGATAGTCACAAGCCCTTTTATTGCTAGGCCACCCTTAAGAGGTTTTTTTAGTAACCATTGCGACTGTTGTTTACATGATACAGAGTGCAGTGTCACATCTGTCGGTCGTCAGAATCCGTAAAGATTCACATGTGTCACATCTGTCGGTCTCCAGAATCTGTAAAGTTCACATGTATCGACTTCTATCATTTGCTATATTGTTTGAATCATATTTATCGAATTCTATCTTTAATATAGAGTTGTAGTTTTCAATGTAAAAAGGTGAGCAAATGGAGAGAGCTATGATAGTTTTTGGTATTTTTGATTTTGAAGCATAAAAATTACAAAAAATGCACTTTTAAAACATTTCAGTGAGAAAGTGTACATAGTCATAGTGGATCACCTTTCATCAAATTTCCCTTATAATATTAAGTGATTAACAATACTACTCCCTCCGTCCCATATTTATAGTCCATCTTTCCTTTTTCAGTTGTCCCAAAATAATTGTCCACTTCCATAAATAGATAGGGAATATAGATCAAGTTTACCATATTACCCTCATTTGATGTTATTATTACAAACTTTAAAGAAATTAGAAATTAATTGATTAAGGGTAAAACTGTCTTTGTGCAAAAAGTAAGAAAGAGAAAGTTGTAATGATGATGCTTTTCTAAAACTGTGTGTTTTTTTGTCTGTGGACAATAATTTTGGGACGGAGGTAGTAATATACAGTTTCAAAGATTTTTACGGGTCTACCAGCTAATATTTCAATCAGGTATCGTTGGTTAGTAAATTGAGTTTGCCCGTGGATATTATGCTATAGTACGTCATGCTCACCCACCACCCACCGGCGGGTAGGATTTTTTGCCCGCGCCGACGGTTGAATTCTCACGAGTTTCCTCATCCATCACGAGAGGTACCCGAAGGTTGTAGGGTTTTTTTTCACCTGTTGTCATCCCAATTTTAAGCAAAGTTCTGACCCTAAATTTTCCTTGTTTCTATGAAAACGTAGATTTCGAAGACTCATTGATAATATCAAATTTGATAAGAACTTCCATCTCCCTTTTTTATTACAATCTGTGGGTAATAAATGCTGTAAAATATTCTCCACACCTCATGTCTAAATCCTAATTAAGAACTTGTTTACTATCGGTAGATTCTCAATCTCATTAATATAATCAATAGTTTATCAATCATGATTAATAAATACAAATCTAGAATAGATTTTCAATGAGTCTATTTTGAGATTTCTTTAGTTAATGCTCAGCTTAAAGATTCTAGGTACTATTCAGAGGCTAGCTTCAAGTCTTAAGTTTTACGGGATCCATGTACTTGTTGGCTAATAACAACTTGTATTACTTGTATATAACTTTCCCTTTGATAAAATTCAAAGTTGTTCATAAAAAAAAATAATATATAAAAAACTGTCGTCCTTAACAACGTATCTTCTTACACAATTCTTTTTCATCCACATCACCAAAATCAAAATGGTTCCACAAGAAAACAGTTCTTGCATGAACTTACTCCTCATACATAGTTTCTCATTTCACAAAGAGANTTCTATCGTTAATTTAGAATTGTAGTTTTCAATGTAAAAAGGTGAGCAAATGGAGAGAGCTATGATAGTTTTGGTATTTTTGATTTTGAAGCATAAAAATTACAAAAAATGCACTTTTAAAACATTTAAGTGAGAAAGTGTACATAGTCATAGTGGATCACCTTTCATCAAATTTCCCTTATAATATTAAGTGATTAACAATACTAATATACAGTTTCAAAGATTTTTACGGGTCTACCAGCTAATATTTCAATCAGATATCGTTGGTTAGTAAATTGAGTTTGCCCGTGGATATTATGCTATAGTACGTCATGCTCACCCACCACCCACCGGCGGGTAGGATTTTTTGCCCGCGCCAACGGTTGAATTCTCACGAGTTTCCTCATCCATCACGAGAGGTACCCGAAGGTTGTAGGGTTTTTTTCACCTGTTGTCATCCCAATTTTAAGCAAAGTTCTGACCCTAAATTTTCCTTGTTTCTATGAAAACGTAGATTTCGAAGACTCATTGATAATATCAAATTTGATAAGAACTTCCATCTCCCTTCTTTATTACAATCTGTGGGTAATAAATGCTGTAAAATATTCTCCACACCTCATGTCTAAATCCTAATTAAGAACTTGTTTACTATCGGTAGATTCTCAATCTCATTAATATAATCAATAGTTTATCAATCATGATTAATAAATACAAATCTAGAATAGATTTTCAATGAGTCTATTTTGAGATTTCTTTAGTTAATGCTCAGCTTAAAGATTCTAGGTACTCCCTCCGTCCCATATTAATTGTCCACAATAGAATCTTTATATGTCCCATATTAAGTGTCCACTTGTACCTTTCAACCAATAAGATTAGACTTTAGTGGGTAAAATTAATATTTGATTGGTGGAGAGTTTAGTTAGTGGAATCTTCTAAAACTTTGTGCATTATGAAAGTGGACACTTAATATGGGACGGAGGGAGTACTATTCAGAGGCTAGCTTCAAGTCTTAAGTTTTACGGGATCCATGTACTTGTTGGCTAATAACAACTTGTATTACTTGTATATAACTTTCCCTTTGATAAAATTCAAAGTTGTTCATAAAAAAAAAATAATAAATAAAAAACTGTCGTCCTTAACAATGTATCTTCTTTACACAAATTCTTCTTCATCCACATCACCAAAATCAAAATGGTTCCACAAGAAAACATTTCTTGCATGAACTTACTCCTCATACATAGTTTCTCATTTCACAAAGCGATCAATATACTAAAAATCCAAAAACGACCCTAAGTTACTACTGTATCGCAGTATTTTCCTTGTCTAGCTTTCTTTGTTTTTTCCATCTTACTATTAATGTGCTCACACAATTATTAGAACTTAGACTGATTGTCATTTACACTTTCGACTTGGATGATAATAATAATAATAAACGGGTAAACATATGAGTTTTCCTCTGTTCAGGTTACTCAGGCCGGGAAGGGAAGCTTTTTTGACTTGTATGTTTGCAGCCGCGTCTAGTTCACCCCAGAATCATTTCCAACCCTTCTCCAGCAACCCCCAAATATACACACCTAGCGAGGTTTGAACCCTTCATCCTTTGTGAGAAAACTAAAAGACCTTCCAACTAAACCATTTGACGGAGGTTATTTTAACTTAGATGATAATGACAAATCTAAAACAGAAACAAATCTGATATAGTTAGACTTGTAATATTTAGATCTAGCTAATTGTCGCATTTTGACTAGATAATTTGGTGTCTTACCAACATGAATTGTCTTTAGCGACTCACTTCAAAAAAATAAGGTAACATAAATTGTCTATATGTCAAAAAGTGTGTACACAATATTTGAACATGAGTATTTAATTTGGATTTGGTGTGGTCAACTCTCTCATCCCTGCTTGGTTATTGGTTTAAGGTTGGTGCTGCCAAATGGTCCCAATTGGCTGCCAAATTTTATGGTCACATACTCACACCTAACTGTTCATCATAATAATAACAGACCATGCGCTTTAGGTTGAAAAAATATTATATACCATGTGCATTTAAGAGCATACAATTAATGCATAATATTCATTATCGAAAAAGAGAAAATAAGAAAATTGTACATGCGACGATGTTTCTTTTCGTGGGAGTTTGATATATTAAAGATTATCGAATTTTAAATGGCTGTAGTACTGTACCGGGTAACAACTTAACAAGATTCTTTTTTCACTAGTTTTCATTTCTTAGTTATCATTTTATTTGAGCTAGGGATGGCAACGGGGTCGGGGATATCGGGGATTGCGTTTCCCATCCCCGTCCCCGATCCTCAATACCCACCTCCATCCTCGCCCCCATCCCCATCGGGGATTAATTTTTCTTCCCCATCCCCGTCCCCATCGGTGATCGGGGATCCCCATCGGATATCGGGGATTTTATTTTATTTTTTACTTTTTAAAAATCATTAGAACTGATCTTTGTTTACATGTTCGCATACAGGTATGCTACATGTATAAGCCAATCATCACCTCTTTTTATTATATAATCTCACTTTTAATGATGTTGTAAAGTACTAAAATAAGACACCACAACGAAACCATAAATTGATGAAAGCTTGTTGTAGGAATTAGTATTGATTGTTATATATAACTGATAAGAATACAGATGGGAGTAGTTGTCTTCTGTAGTTACAATAAGAAGAACTCTTACAAAGGTATCTTAAGGAAACTGTTGATTGTGACATGCTTGGTGTTTTTATGAATCAAATTAAAGATTTTAACGTACTTTCATAAGCTTCTCAAACAATATAAACATGGCCTAATGCATAAATACAGGAAATGAAATATGCACAACAAGCTATCAAAAATGATAATGTGAATCTTAACAGGAACAATGTGCAACATGCATAAATATGGGAAATGAAGTATATGATTAAAATAGTAACAAGTTCCAAAACATATAAACATTGCATATGTTAACCGTTACGTACTTACGTACATATATGTCGATACACATAATTTATATTTTTAAATTTAACATGGTCGGGTTCGGGGACGGGGTCAGGGATTCATGGTTACCCCATCCCCGCCCCCATCCCCGTTCTTAATTTCAGGGATTCCCCGTCCCCATCCCCATACCCGGTCAACTCGGGGATTCCCCGGTCAAACCGGGTTCGGGTATCGGGTTCCCCATCGGGTGCGGGGTTTTTTGCCATCCCTAATTTGAGCGAAGACATGACCCAAGTGGCACAGTGGTTATTAAATATGAAACGGTAGTATTTTTTGAAATGAAGTGTGTTTTAAAATCGGTCGTAAATTCGACCGATTGTTTTTTTTTCAAGTACTTAGGAGGCTAGGAGCCATCGCTATTAACGCATCTCTAAATATAAAGATCATGGTTGTTACTTGTTAGCATCTATAACAAGTTTTAACTTACAATGTTAACAAATGTTCAAACCGTGCTTGATGCATACGAGCATAATCAGTCACGCCAACCTCTCAAGAAAGAAATGTTTTACTTAGTTTAGTAACGTATGATGGTGGGTTTAAACCTCATATATTTAGTAGGCCAAATGCTTAAACATTTTTATTTTAATGGCAATTATTAAACTTTTAAGAGTTTAAGATGTTCTGCTGATCTTAGTTTCAATCCAAACCCTAAGCCCAAGTGAGCATTTATTATTAGTACGTACATAAGTATATACAGGAAATGCTCTTTAACTAGACAGGTTTTTGTGAATGAGAAAATACCATCATGCTTGTAGTTATATATTTAAACTCACTAAGAATGTTCGAAAATGCTACAACTTTCTTTTATTGTGTTACTACATCTTCAATATTGTCGGTAAACGCCTTAATTTGGTGGCTCTTACGTACATAAAATAACAGGAGTCGGTATATAAGTGATATGTTTTCTGGTTCACCCACATAAAATATCAAGAGTTAGTAAAAGCCTTATATTCTTATATCATACTTTACAAAATCATATATAACTTCTATGAACAAATTACAAGAATCAGAATGGGTTCAATAAATAGAACATATACAAACAGAGTTAATTCAAACTAAAACCAAGTGTATATATATCAATGCTTTCTAAATTCTAATATTCATAATAATATTTGGTTCTTCATATATTTGTATTTTGTTTGTCAATAAAAAACGACAAGAGACCAAGAGTTATACTCATCAGATTTGGTTTTCTGGCCTTAAATGACGATCTAAGCCTAGGTATTCCTTTAATTCTCCAGGAAAACAAGGGTATCGACTCCAGGAATTACCATGGCGTTTGAACATGTCCAACACTTTGCTCTTTGTCGATGATGGTCCACTCATATGCAACAACACCACGAGTTTCTTGACCGCCCCGTAGCTCATCATCTCCTCCAAAACCTTCTCTGTTGGATGAAAACTACATATCAACGAAAAGATCTTCACACATATCTTTGAAGCCGTCTCCGATACATTAAACATTTTCTTTGCCACCGCACCAATCGCTAGACGATGATCAATGAATGCCACCCTTCCATCCGCGCATTCGCACAATAATTTGATTATATGCAATATTTTCTCACACTTTGACTTATTAGAGTCGGGTAGTAACTCAATTAGGGTACACATTGCACCTGCCTCTATAGCTTTTGATCGGCTTTTCTTTGATGAATCCAATATCTTTATCAAGACATGCAAAGCAGATGAACTCGCCTTTGTTGAAATCTCGTCTGACGCTAGCTCCAACATGGATTTGAACATACCGATCCCTTGATCATTTACAATAACATTCCAATTGAAATTTGAGTTTGCTAAGTTATTAAGTATAGATATTGTGTAAACCCTAGCCTCCTTACTTCCCCTTTGGAGAATAATTGCCATTGAATTTATGCATTCGGGCTTTGACAGTAATTCAATCACTTTAGCATCATCTTGTTCCGATATATGGAGATGTTGAAGAACCCCTAGAGCCTCTTCACAAGCTCTGAACGCCATGAAATCCGAACAATCGACTAAAATTTGAACAATCAATTGAAAAAGCACGTCTAACCCTCCTAATAAAATAAAATCAAGCTTCATTTCATCTCCTGTTTCAATAATTTCTTTAAGCTTCTTTAAAGAGTTTACCTTAAATGGACTCGAGCCAAGGGTCTTGAGCAATGACACCATTTCATCACGCTTAAAAGTTGGCAAAGGAGACGAAGATGGTGAAGCCGAAGAAGATGAAGTCGGAGAATAGCCATTTTGCCATCCAAGAATAAGTCTCTTGAGGGTATGATTAGGGGTAACACCAAAGTTTTGTATGTCTTGCATTGTGGCTGGACAAGTCTTCTTCTTGTAGCTAAAGAACCATTTCTCGATGTTTTTTCGCTCATACGTGACACCTGTTGCGATGATTACCGGCTCTTTCATGAGTTCCATGGATATGGGACATCTAAAATCTTGAGGAAATTCCATTTCTGTATCAAGATTTGGTCTCTCCATCTCCATTGTAGGTGAAGAGTTTGACATCAATAACAATACAATTTGGTGTATATATATATATA
>LBNU01034986.1:11833-23127 GCA_014162995.1 Artemisia annua
TATGCTAATATCGGGTAATCAAGATAACAACCAATGTATAGAGGCATCCCTGTGCATATAACATTGTTGATGATGCTAAGCTCATGACACGCAAACGTTAACCACAATCATAATATCAATATAACCGCGGAATTTCATAATATAACAGTGCCCTCAAGGTCGAGCACTTGCCATTTACTCGATAAATCGAATATAGTACACCACAATTTGCCTATCTAGCAAAAGGAGTGGGAGGGTCAATTCCTATAGGCCTATATCCCTATATTCGCGTTCACTCGCAAGTGATTAATGGTTCATGATCTGAGGGTCATGCATAGGAAAGGCAGAGCTACTTAGCACATCGTCAGGAAAGCATACCAATCAGGAAAGCATACCAAAAATACTTGTGCTCAGAAAACATTTAAAGCATGTATCTCACCCCATGGGTTATAAACATTTAAAAGATAAAAAGTGGGGCTATGAATCACACCTTAACAATAGCAGGAAACGAGATATATCAACCAATCAAATATGCCTCACAGCAGATAATCCTCAGCACAACCTAATCATATAAATATCATAACTCAGCAATAGTACTCGAATACTTTAATAGTTAATGCTTGAATGAAGTTTTATAAAAGATGATGGCGTTTGAAAGAAAACATTTTCCAAAAGTAGTCTCGTGTGGAAGAAAGATAGAAAAGAATAAGTCGGCGAACCTCAAAACATACAAGGAAATAAACAAGACTCGAAGAATACTCGTCAAAAGAAAAGAAAAGAAAAGAATAAAAGACACGAACAAATAAAGATGACAATTCCTAATAGTCTCGGTATTACCCATTTTCCCAAAATAATAGTTGAAATAAAAGGGTTTCGAAATAGAGTAATAGTTGATATAATAATTTGAAGATAATAAATAATTTTATAAAATTTCGGCATGACCTGCCCGTTTATAGAACATTTCCCGAGTCAACGACTCTTTTAAATACAAATAACGTTAATAATAATATAAGTGTAGATATTAATATGATTGGATATATCATTCACGTTGTCCATTAGTTGTTCAGGTTTATCGACCATTTCGTATGATTAACTTAAAAAGAACACGAACACAGGTAATTTACACCTTAAACACTTCAATATAATTAATACGAGCACTCTGAATAGTGCTAGGGTTTTACAACCTTGAAGTGTATGAATACTAGAATAATACGTACTCTAGACAAACCCTAGGATCTCCTTTTATATACCAAGGAACCCTACGGCCTTACATCAACTTTCTATACAAGACAAAGATATTCTAAAACAATAGAATATTACAAAAACATCTTTACTATAAATACAAAGCCGCGTACATAATCTTATCACCAAGCAGCAGAGTTATCATGGCAGTATACTTCCAGCAGTAGAGTCTCAGCAGTAGTCATGTCTAGCAGTAGAGACTTTACACTAGCAGTAGAGTTGTCTGACCAGCAGTAGAGTATACACAGAAGTAGAGTTAACTTAAAACCCAACAGTCTGTTCTTTAAAAAGTCAAAATTGCATGAAACAAGTTTTTGAATAAACTTTGGATTTAATTTGTGATTTGGATATTGAGATTTAGTTTGCTAGATTTTGGGATATTAGACTCTTGTTGCTTGCCTGTTTGATAGTATTTTCCATAATTTTTAGTTTGCTTATTTAGTTGCTTAATTCACTGCTTATTGTATGTTGTTTTTAAAATCATTGCTCTGTAACCTGTATTGCATACCACTTTTAGAAGCTTGCATAAGCTTCACTAGGGCTTTTTAGTTTGTGCAATTTGTTGTTTTGTGAAGCCCTTGTGGCTAGTTACTTGATTTAAGTGCTTGTTTGCCATATATGCTTATTTGGATTGCTTATTCTCTGCTTATATGTTCAACAAAATCAAACCACTACACTGAGTGATCAGTGTAGTGAGTACTTTTCACAAGCTCATCAAAAGCTCAATTCTTGAGCTTAGCTTGTGATTTTTGGTTCTTTGAGAAGCCAAGCAACCAAACTTCTTATTCCAGAGCTCATTTTCCATTTTCAAGCTCTTTTAACAGGGCTGCAACTAGCTTTAACTTTGTCCCATTTTGTAAACCACTGAGCAATTCAGTTAGTTCAAGCATTTTTCATAAGCTCTTAAAAAGCTCACCAGTGGACCCCACAAGGTGAGCTTTGGCTTTTTGGGAAGCCCACCAGCCCTACTTGCTACTCCAGTTCATATTTTGGCATTTCAAGCTTACTCCATAAGCTTAAAGTGACTCAACATTTGACTGCAGGGGGTGTTTGGTTGACAGTGTTGAATGGATTAGCTTATTAGCTTGTTTCAAGCTTCTCAGTGAATTTCATTGTTCCTTTTTCTCATTTCCAGTCCATTTCACTTGTTTTCATCTTATTTTACTTTTGGTTTTTAGTATTAAGCTTGTTCCAAGCTTATTTGAGCTTAAATCATTCACTGTGAGCCCAAAAGCCCACTGTGAAAGCTCATAAGCTCATTTCTGCTTATTTTTAAGTTTTAGACTTTTTGTTTTTATTAAACTTTCATTTTTACAGTAGTATAACAAGTTCCAAAAAGAAAATCCAAAAAACATCACTTTTTAAGAAAAGTGATAGTTTCTATTTAATATAATTTAGATTTTCATTTTTCTTTTTAAATTTTTATTAAGTACTTATCTGTTTTTATAATTTTCTTAAATTCCTAGTATCTTAAAGTATTTTTATAAATTTTCTTAGAATTTTCCTTTTTCATTTAGTATTTACTAAAATTAAAAGCAGTTTAATTAATTATTAGTTAATATTAGTAATTAAATAGTTTTAACAAATTTTTGTTAAACAGTAGTATAATTTTATATTTTTCCTAAGTTCTAAATTATATTTAGCACTTCTGGTAACTTTCCCATAATCTCTACTGTTAATTTGGTAATTTTTAGATTTAATTTTAATTAAAACAATTTTATTAGAAAATCCAAAAAGAAAATAGTTTTAGTGTTTAAAATTAATCTCAGATCCATTTTTATAATTTTTCTAGCTTTTATACATTATTTAGAATATGTAAATATTGGATTTGTAATTTTCTCTTTTTATTTTCTATTTTTCTTATTTATTCTAGTCTAATTAACCTTTATATAATAGTTTAGTAATTAATTAATTAAAAACCAAAAAAAAGACAAAAATATTTATTTTTAATTTTTATATTTCTTTTAAGTCATTTTAGAATTTTAGAAATTAATTTTGCAAATTTTTAGTGTAATTTTTTAATCTTAATCATTTTTAGATTTGTTATAAATTAGTTTTAATTAACTTTTTAAATAGTTTTATTAAATAATTAATATTTTAATATTAAAATAATCAAAAAAATAATTTTCTTTTTAATTTAATTTTCTTTTCATTTTAATTTTGTAAAAGTTTCATTTTTACCCCCTGTAGTTTGTAATTGTTCATATTTAACCTTTTCCATTTTACATAATTAGTCTGTCTGTATTAAGTTTTCCCAAAGCCTAATTCTGTTCCCCTGTAGTGTAAAATTTCATTAATTATCATTTCCATTATTGTAATCAATACCAAATAATCATTATCAATCTGGTTACTGTTCCCAATCACTTATTTCAAAAACATTTTCAAAAATACAATTTTAATCTCGTCGGGGTATAACGACCCGGGAATACACTGTGCTTACACCGGATCATTAATTGATCTCTCTCTCCCTTATTTGACTTGGTTGACCACTCTTGGTTAACTGGTTAGTTTGGGAGGAGTCAAAATTTGGCGCCGCTGCCGGGGAGGTTGTTGCGTGTTTTCAAAAACGTTTAAGTTTAGTGGTTTTCAAAACCCTCCTTGTACAAATCACATTACTTGTAAATTTTTTGTAAAAATCTTAATCATATCAGAAAAAAATCATTAACACTTTTCCTAAAGTGTTAACAACACCAAAAAAATCATAAACAACAAAACAAATCGTGAAGTTAAATTACTTCGATTCTTTAAGATTACAACCTATACAGTTGGAATACGGAGGTTCTGACATTAAATTGCGAACCGAAGAGAGATCCATTCTTCTCTCCCGCCAACCTGCGAGTAGTCTTAAAGGAACGATTTCGGTTAACGAATCGATTCCAAAAATAATTTCCAGGTTTTTTCACACACACCCCAAAAAGCCAAAAATATTTGTTTTATTGTTAAATAATTACGTAAAATATTACCACCGCAAATCAAGGCAGAATACAACCCAACTGGGTGTATGACCATTAATAAGTTCCCAAACTAAAGATTAAAACTTGTCATTGAACTCTTGTGATTGGTGTACCTTTTTAAAGAAGCCAGTCACACTGTGGTTATTGGTTTAAGTTCACTGTTGTTTTGCCTCGGTCTTGTTTTACTTGTGAATATTTTTAGTGCATGCGCACTCGTTCCCAGTCAAGAAGAAATCGTCAAAGGAGCATAGCTGAATTGCTTGCTGCTGAAGAAATATCTGTTAATATGCCTGACGATGACCCACCACCACCTCCACCCCCTCCCAAATCTGAAACTAAGGATGCAGCTCCTGATCTCCGAACGATGGAGGAGCTGTGTCAGCCTACTATGCAGGGGAGGGGAGGACCCATTGCACCACTCACTATCAGTTCCACGGATTTTGGACTCAAACACCACATGATCCAGCAAGTCCAGAATTCGTGTCAGTTCCACGGTTTACCGGGTGACGATGCAAATAAGCATCTCGATAAATTTTTGACCGTCAACCAGAGTATGAAGCAGAATGGTGTCACCGATGACGGCCTTCGCTTATACCTCTTTCCATATTCTCTCACTCATCATGCTACTGCCTGGTTTGATCGTCTCCCGAAGAATTCGATCCACACTTTTGATGAAATGGTTACCAAGTTTTTAGCAAAATACTTTCCACCATCCATGGTAACTAAGTTGAGAAATGATATTAGCAACTTCCGACAGCTTCCCGATGAGTCCTTATTTGAGGCATGGGAACGCTATAAGCTTGCAATTGATCGATGTCCCAATCATAACATGCTTCTAGTCACCATCATAGATACTTTCTACAATGGTTTGACTCTCCGTCACCGTGACACGATCAATGCTGCTGCTGGAGGGACCTTTATGAAAAGGACCCCCGAGGAGTGCTATGATCTCATTGAGAACATGACTGCCCACCACAATTTCTGGGATTCCTCAGCTGAGAGGAATGATTCATGTAAATCTGTCAATCCAGCCTCCTCTGAAATAGCTGCTCTCACTAAAAAGATGGATGACTTGTCCACTGCTGTGTTGAGAATGCATCAATCTAATCAGAACATCAATAATCAAGTCAGAGCTGTCAGTCACAGTTGTGAAACATGTGGTGGTCCACATCCTTATACTGAGTGCCCAGCCACCGGTGGCTTCACTCACGAGAACGTTTATGCTGCTCAAGGTTCCTACAATGCGGGAGGTAACTCTTACCAACCACAGGGGGACCGTAATCTCTTAAGCTATCGTTCCAATAATTTCCTCGGACCACCCGGATTTAATCAGCCTCAAAACCAAAATGCTCAAAACCGGAACCAAAATTTTCATCAAAACAAAAATCGAATGAACCAAGGTTTTAACAACCAAGGGAATTTCAATTCCGGTCATAACCAGGGACTAGATTTGACAAGTTGTGAAAGTTGAGGGACTGAAACTGCCAATTGTGCAAACTTTGTTCTTTTTTCATTTGTTTTCACACATTTTGCATCTAAAACATATAAAACACAACCCTGGGATATTTTCACTATTTTGATGCATTATTGGGTGTTTTTGGATGTTTTGGCAGTTCAGAATAGGTAAAAATGATGAGTATTTACACACTCATCAATCCCCCACACTAAAATATTGCTAGTCCCTAGCAATCTTTTGGGAAAACTTAATGGATTTGATGTCTCTTTACCAAAAGCCATTACTTCTGGAGTAGCCAAATGTTTCAGTTCATGTGAGAACCATGGTACACTGATAACCATGTGATTTTGAGCAAACCACCAGCTGTCAACGGATTTGATTTGTCTTTACCAGAAACCGTTTGCTTCTGGACTAGCCAACTCTTCACTGTTTAGGATATGGTGAGCTGAATACCATGCAATTTTTGGCAAACTACAAGCCATCAACGGATTTGAGATATCTTTACCGGGAGCCGTTTGCTTCCGGATTAGCCAGACCTTTTGTGGATGAGACATGGTGGACTGATAACCATTTGTCGTGTTAGTGCAAAGCACTCACACCAGAAAAAAAATTTTGGTCAAAATGGGGGAATTAAGGCATTTTAGATGGAAAAAACGTAATCAAATTCGCCATAATTTCCTTACCATCCTAGCAGAGATAGGGATGCCGACATGGAGGATGACAGAAGTAGACACGAATCAAAATGACGAAGACCTGGAAGTCAACCTACACATGCTCGAAGAAAAGAGAGAACATGCAGCCATCCGCGAAGCAAAAAAGCAAAGCAAAGATGGAAAAATACTACAACTCCATAGTCTGCAACAATAGCTTCAAACCAGGGGATCTAGTGTATCGGAACAACGACGCAAGCCATGCGAAAGATACTGGAAAACTAGGGCCCAAATGGGAAGCACCATATGTGGTCTCGAATGCATAGGGAAAGGGAGCATACTAACTAAAAGACAAAAATGTAACTACGATGCCACGAACGTGGCACGTATGCAACCTCAAAAGGTGCTACACAAATCAGTTGTAGAAAAGCCACCCATGCGGATCCCGCAGTGGTTATTTATCCTTTTAAGTACTATCTTATCGATTGTACTCTGTCTTTTTAACTTTAATGTAAGGTGAGCACTAGCTACCCTTACCAGTTTGCTTTAATAAAATGTCCGTCTTTTTTAAACTCGCAAACTTAATAATATATGTGAATAAGACGCGCACACACTTGGGTACGCCCCACAAAATGTTATCCCGCATAACAAAGGATGAGTAACCTCATAATTAACTCAAAGTACGTAAGAGGCATTGCAAGCCCAGTACGGGAGAATAACCCACAAGTATTCACAAAGACTACTAAACAAGCGTACCCGTACGACTTTAAACATAGCAAAAACATCATGATAAATAAAGATCGTAATTACGACAAACACAAAGACGTACAAAGCAACATACATATTGTTCAATAAGTACGCACAAAAACCATAGCCAAGCGCGGTTACAACAAAAAACTAAAAGGACTCCTATGCTAAAGCAGCAGCAACTTCTTCCCCAGTAGAAGAAGTGACAGGAGCACCAGAGGGACCATCCTCACAAACAGCCTCGGCATTCGTGCCCGCTGCATCATGAGCCTCCGACACTACAGGACCAGGGGAACCCAAAGGCACGGAAGTCGTGGCCTCAGGGATACCAGAGCCAACGCCCGACATAACAGCCGCTTCAACAGACATAGGGGTAGGAGCCGATACGAGGAAAGGGGCAACGCGACAAAAAAGCGCGTCCTCAGAAGCAGCAATGCTCTTCTTAATCTTAGCAACATCCCTTTCACACCTCTCCAAGGCATTCGCTAACGGCTCAGCGCCTGTAGGCACCATGTGAGCACAGAATACCTTCAACTCCTGAAAGCAACTTCTCATTATCAGAATACCTCCAATGAACTTCTCAAGCAACTTCTCATTATCAGGCACCATGTGAGCACAGAATACCTTCAACTCCTGAAAGCGGCGCACATATGCAGCAAGATCATAACCCTTCACAGCCAAGTAGTAAAACTCTGTGTCCAACTTCCTCAAATCACCACGAGAACAATACTTCTTAATCATAGCTGTCTTAAATTCATCCCAAGTGGTGCTGAATGAATTCTCCATCCCTTTCTCTTGGGCATAAGCATTCCACCATGACAAGGCATGCTCCAACAATGTACCCGTCGCGTACTTCACCTTGTTGTTTTCAGTACAATTGCTCCTTTGAAACACCGACTCCATCTTCTCAAACCACTGAGTCAATCCAACTGCTCCTTCAGTTCCTTTGAAGGTAGTAGGCTTAAAATCCATGAACTCCTTAAAAGTACAGAAACGGTTATTGGGAACCACTCGAACTCCAGCCTGTCCAACATCCTGATGGACACCTACTTGCCCAGCAAGCGCTGCTGCAACCCCTTCATCAATCAACTGCTGAATGGCAGCTGGGGTCATTCTCTTAGGAGGCATAATTCCATCAATCAATACATTCACAACTATTGTAAGTATTTGATCAATGTGTCAGAATTATAGTGCAAGACCAACAATACCCCAAAAGAAAAGGCATAACATAGCATAGGTCAACACCGTTAATAGTACATCATCATAATACATCATAGATTTCATACTTGACATTGGTCTTACAAGAATTGCAAAACAAATACAAGTTTCTGATAAAATCTATCAACCGAACTATTCAGTCGATACGTACTAGATAAACTACTATCAAAGATACTAACAACTATGAATGACTAATCACTGCCCTCTCTACGACCTCCATACACAGTCATCACATCAACACTGTCACTAGGCCTGAACCTAGCCAACCTGTCATAGTACACCTGCCACTGCGTAGCATGAAGCTCATCCCATAATGACTGAATGCTACGATAATGTCGTCTGCTGTCTATATCAAGAAACACCTCTCTCATAGTCAACTGATCCACCATCCTACTCATCTCAGCCATTCTCCCATCTAGCAAATCCAAACGCTCCTGCACCCTAGCGTTCGACTGCTCCAACATACTCAACCTCTCACCCTGCCTCTGATGCTCCAAATACATCTCTCCTGCTACTCTCCTATCATCCTGCACCTCTCGTCTCAATCCTGCAACCTCAAACTGCCTATCACCCACACGTCTACTGATGTTCCTATGGCTATTCCTACACCAGGCTACATCCCGTCTCAAATGACTCAGCAAAGCTCTAAGCTCTGCCGGAGTAACACGAGCAACTGTCGAAGACTCACCAACCTCATACGTCGTCGGAACCTCGGTCCCAAGCGCATACCCTAATGCCTCAGACGTATCCGACTCGTAAGTCACATCCGAAATCACAGGCGAAGGTGGCATGGGAGGAACATCCTGATCCTCATCCATAACCTCCTCATCATCATCATCCTCCTCATCATCCTCATCATCATCATCATCTTCAATACCAACATCATCCTCTAAACCTACCTCATCATCCAAACCAACATCACCCTCTAAACCTACCTCATTATCCAATCCAACATCAATCTCTAAACCTACCTCATCATCCAATCAATCTCTAAACCTACCTCATCATCCAAACCAACATCAACATCTAACTCCATCTCATCTTTTAATAGCAAAGAGTCAACAACTGGTGGGACTGGGACAGACATTATACTCTACAAGAGCATAAGGAAGGTATAAAAACACTAGCCAATTTTCGCGGAAAACATTTTATAAGCCAAAGCATAATAGTGGGGAAGTTCCAACTAAATCATAGTATCAAGGCATGTATAAATATAAAGTTCAAATAAATTACCTGGGCACGAAGTAACATGAAGGGCTGGCGGCTTTCTGTCTCAAAACATTTTGACTCCAGGAAAAGTTTATAGTCGAGTGCGAGCTCGTTCTCTATAAACGTTGGCTCTGATACCATTCTGTAACACCCCCAACTCAAATATGGCAGCTATCGTGCTGGGGGTATTACGAAAATAGAAACCAGGCACATTTATAGTAAACGACCACAACTCGGGACGTTTGAAATGTGACCAAAACATATCATTCGATTTACAAACTGTTTAGAGTACAAGTACTCTTTAGTCAAAGTTGCAGCGGAAAAGTAAATAGAATTTGCAGCGGAAAAATAAACAAAGTATAGCAGCGGAAATGTATAAGACACGAAAGGTTTTACGAATGACATGCAAAATAGGGTAGTAAAGTAGTTAAGCTGCCGTGACAGAAACGCCCCTCCAGCCTTAGCCACTCCTCCACGCCCAAATTATCATCATGCCAAGCTAAACATTATTACCTGAAAATACATGCTTAAAAAGTCAACACAAAGGTTGAGTGTAATCCATAGGTTTAAATATATATAAAGTTGAGCACAAGGTTTTAATCATAAGATATGAGCAACATATGCTAATATCGGGTAATCAAGATAACAACCAATGTATAGAGGCATCCCTGTGCATATAACATTGTTGATGATGCTAAGCTCATGACACGCAAACGTTAACCACAATCATAATATCAATATAACCGCGGAATTTCATAATATAACAGTGCCCTCAAGGTCGAGCACTTGCCATTTACTCGACAAATCGAATATAGTACACCACAATTTGCCTATCTAGCAAAAGGAGTGGGAGGGTCAATTCCTATAGGCCTATATCCCTATATTCGCGTTCACTCGCAAGTGATTAATGGTTCATGATCTGAGGGTCTTGCATAGGCAAGGCAGAGCTACTTAGCACATCGTCAGGAAAGCATACCGATAGGGGTGTTCATCGGTTCGGTTTTCGGTTTCATGGGTTGTACGGTTCGGGTTAATCGGTTTGAAATTTTTACAAGTTAAAACCAAAACCAAACCAAACCAATTATAAAACGGATAAAACTAAACCATACTCCAATTTAGAATTCGGTTTGGTTTCGGTTAAAACCAAGAAAACCAAATTCAAGTAAACTTCTAAAAGTCACAAATAAAAACCTAAAGTTCAAATAAAATTACCAAATCAAACGGTCTCACAAAGTGTTTAAGTAAATCAACAAAACAAAAGTTTAAGAAACCAAAAGGTTTCATAACTTAATGGAAATAAATGGAAGCAAAATAAGATAAAATGTTCTTCGAGAAAGGTCTACAAAAGTCTTATGCTTGAATATTTCATCTTCAAGCATTCTTGATTTAAAGAATTGTTAGTTTATAAGATATTTTAAATTTTTAGGATATTTTGTTAGGAAGATAAACATATAAAATCTGAATATATGTAATTTAATCATTTTTGTGTGGATAGATATATATTCGGTTTTTTCGGTTTGGTTTGGTTATGTATTTGTCAAACCCAAAACCAAACCAAACACCAATTAAATACTTCGGTTTGGTTTTAAACCAAACCATACACCAATTAAAATTTTCGGTCCGGTTTTATTCGGTTTCGGTCCGGTTTATATTTCGGTTTGTTCGGTGTCAAACCAAATACTGAACACCCCTACATACCGATCAGGAAAGCATACCAAAAATACTTGTGCTCAGAAAACATTTAAAGCATGTATCTCACCCCATGGGTTTATAAACATTTAAAAGATAAAAAGTGGGGCTATGAATCACACCTTAACAATAGCAGGAAACGAGATATAT